>CAXIVS010000730.1:0-50079 GCA_964035775.1 Osedax frankpressi | reverse complement strand
TGGAAACAAATACATATATGTAATGCATAATGCAACCAGCTATATACAGAAAGTGTTTTGAAAGGAATCTATTTAACAGATAATTACGTAACTGACATATACAAAAGCAGCAACACATTCAAGTATGCTCTACAGTGTAGACAACAATATCCATCAACATCACAATTGTTATTTTTTAGATTTTACCCTAACATATTTGAAAGTAAATTTTAATATCTTGTGCCAGAATAAAAATAGGTACCGACATGGAAAGTCAACTATTAGAAGCACCGAGGTGCAAGAGCATTTACTGAGAATACAGTCATTAAGAACTTAATGGGGGCATTTCCAATTGCCTCCAAGGGCACCTTTCAAAGACCAGTTTGTCATCCAAGCTGTATATTTAACCATTACAGACACTTGAGTGACCAGACATAGCCATTATTCCTCTGATAACACTTCAGTCCAGATAGGTTTGGGTAGTAATTACCCGAATTTGCAAATATAACTGGCCAAAACTGAATGCTGAAAAATTAATGTATGTCAGCAAAATGTAAGATCCTGTCACTTAAGTGTTGTGACTGATGAGAGCTTCACTGATTTTTCGAACGAGATACGTTCTCATCGTTTTTGCAACTGTTGTATATATTTAAGTAAATAAAAAATGTTCACCCAATTTAGTATCGTAATATTTGATTTACTTGAAAATGTACATTTGTCACTGTTTGATGCAATAACGTGGAATACAAAAGAAAATTATCACCCAGTGTGTATTGATTAACGTTTTTAATAAAGAAAGATTATGTATTTTAAATAAAATATTATGTTCTTCTGGGCTAAAAACTCATTCGTTTAATGGCCAACATTAGTCCTTCTTGGTGTGAAGTATGTCATCTTTGGGGAAATGTGCATTATTCAAATATATCCAAAAACACAAATTATATGGGAAACAAATCACCCCGAGACAGTTTTTAGACTTGCAAAGAGTGATTTTGTACAATATGTCCGAAACATAAACAAGCTCAATACATACCCGTACCATCATCTGTGCTAGAACGAGGGCTACCACCTAAATGGAAAATATGCAGATATACATTGTAGAAGGCAAACAACTATCTACAGATAGTTTTTCAAAGGAATCTAGTTAACATATCATTCGGTAATCGACTTATAAAAAACAATCCATTCTACTATGCACATGAAGCCTCTACAATGCAGACATCCACACATCAACCAAAACAATACTATTTACTTAAATAATGTTACACTATTATATTTGTAAGTCAATTTTAATATCTTATGCCTGAAGAACAATGGCTACCGACATGGAAAGCACAAATATTAGAAGCACTGAGCTTCAGCAGCATTTACAGAGAATGCAGTCATTAAGAACATAACGGGATATTTCCAATTGTTCTCCAGGAGCACATTTCAATAATCAGTTCATAAGCCCAGCTGGATAGTTGACCATTATAGACATTTATATGACCAGACGTAGCCATAATTCGTCTGATGACACTTCAAACCAGATTTGATTTGAGTAGAAATTACTCGAATTTCATAACTGAATTGGCCAAAGCTGAACAATTACTCTATGTCAGCAAAACGTAAGATCCGCTCACTTTATGCCTGGTGACTGTTGAAAGCTTCACTGATTTTTCGAACTACAAATGTTCTCATCATTATTGCAATTGATGTTCATATTTGGGTAAATACAAACTACACACCAAATTAAGTATCATAATATTTGATTTATTTGAAAATGTAAGTGAGCCACTGTTTGATGCATTAACGTGGAATAATATTTTTCAACATTTCGTACATTCTACAGCTGATAAATCATTTTGAATACAGTGTATTGATTACCTTTTTTACTAAAGAAAGTATAACTATATTTTAAATATAAAATAATAAAGTACTGAACTCAAAAACCCAGTTGTTAAGCCAGACCTTTACTTCACAATATTAGTCCTTGTTTTCCTTAAATGTGTCATTTGTTAGAAAATATGCATTCTTCACATATGTGAATACATTATAACTGTATGGAAAACAATCAACCCGAGTTACATTAATGGGTTGCATAGAGTGCAATTATTATGTGAAAAATGTGCACATTTCAACATTTGCAAAACAAAAACAACATCAATACATACTTTTACCATTATCCCTGACAGACCCAGGACTACCACCTAAGTGGAAAAATATACAGATATGTAAAGTATAAGACAAAGAGCTACACACAGAAAGTGTTTGAATGGAATCTAGTAAGCTTAGAATATTAGGTACACCATATATACAAAAGCAGCAATCCTTTCCAGTATGCACTACAATGAATACATCCAAAAATCCATCAATTGTTTTATGTCATAACATTTACACTAATATATTTGAAAGTCAATTGTAATATATAGTGCCTGAAGAACAAAGGGTTACGACATGGAAAGCACAATTATTAGATGCACTTTGTTTCACCAACATTTACAAAGAATGCAGTCATTAAGAACTTAATGGGGCATTTCCAATTGTCTCACTGATTTGTGAACGGGACATTTTCTCATTATTATTGCAACTAATGTTCATATTTAGGTAAATACGAAATACATAACAAATTCAGTGTCATAATATTTGATTTATTTGAAAATATGCCTTCGTCACTGTTTGATGCAATATTGTGGAATAGAAATTGTAAATAATTCGAACATTCTACAGCTGATACAGCATTTTGAAATCAGTGTATTGCTAAACTTTCTAAAAATAAAGAAATCGTATCTATATTAAAAAGAAAAATGATGTTACTAACTTCACCTTTTTACGTAAAGATATGCAAGGTTTTTCTTACAATGTGTTATCAGTTGGCTGGTAAATTTTCATTTAGCATAGCTTAGTTTTATGTTAACGGATGCGCAAGGAACTTATGAAAATGACAATTTAAGGAGTGCATGCATGTTAATGGTACAACGCAAAGAATTCCTTGTGTGCATTTTAGTGTTACTTGGTAATAAACTCTATTAATTACTTACAACCTAATTGATATGTCGTAATTAGCGGTAAATCACTTGCTGTGTTAAGTTAAAGACACAATCATTTATAAATGAATTAATGTACTGTATTATTTTACAACGTAATCTATTAGTGGACGCCTAGCACCAATTAATCAGTCTTTTAATTAATTAGTCTGTTTTCCAACATTTCAACATAAAATGTAGGTTTTAGGTTGTTCTATCATAGGTATTATTAGTATGTTTTTGTACTAATTTTTGGTTTCAATATGTAGAGCAACAAGTACTACGACATAAACTCTAACAGGGAGATGCTAGTGAGTTCAAGAATACAACATGGTCGTCCTGTTTCTTACCAAAACACAATGGATGACCTCAGCTTACCGAGTGATCGTCAAAATAAAACAACTAGCGGTTGATCTTTGAAATCAATTACAAAAATCATGGACATGTTGTAAGTTATAGTTTATCTTTTTGGTTGGTTTGCTTTGCCTTCATGATTATAAATACATGTTGTCTAAATGTGATACCTCACAATATCATATAATTTAACCGTTTAAGTGATACCAACCATCTTTGTGTTATAAAATATTAGACATTTACAACGTAAAAATCCACTTGCAACAATACGTTGTTGCGGTGACCTACTTAATCAGAGAAACAGATGGGCAAACGGACAAAACCGTCAAAGAAAGAGGTTGGCCATCTAACACCCACTTCTACTCAAACCAAGGCTTAATCGCAAAAGCGGGTCAATAAATATGGTCTAATAATAAAGAAAATATGATCATATCTGACTGGTCATGCAGGTATGCGAGAATACATCATCAAAATATCTAGTTTGATTTTGTTAACGTAGTTTTCTCTTGATTATCCGAATGTATAGGGATATTTTCCGATCACTGACCATTACAAGTATGCTTATCTTAGCTGACAAATGTGTAGTAAATAATTACATTATGTTGTGAACCCAAACTCTTTGGAACACTGACAAATATCGTATTAGTCCTAATATGATTAGCTCTATAGTGCCTTCAAAATGTAACGCGACCAGTATTTAATTAAGTGGTTGAGAGTGAAGCGTATTTTAAACAAGTAATGTGTCATGAAGATACACTAGAGAACGGAAACAGTATCAAATTAAAGGATTAGGTGTTACAACGTACAACATATATATAACGAGATGAATATTATGTTTCAGCGAGTGTTTTGGGAAACCTTGTGGGAAGAGAGACAGGGAACACCTCAGCCAGGAATATGCACCTGACCGGGCGGGAGATGTCCGAGGGAAGGCTCGCAGCTGGTAAAGAGTTCCAGCTTGTGTAGCGGTGTCGGTAGTGTTTTATTTTATCTGTACCAACTAAAACGATGCTATTTATTATGTTCAATGCTATCCATATGAGAGGTATTATTTGATTTCATTGTTAATGTAACTGTTTTTGGTCTGAGTTATGGCCTACCTAAAATAAAATAAAACATTAAAATAAACAATATATTCGACCAAGACATTCCACACAAAATATTACATGTAATAATATTTAAAATATAGTCATAATAAATGATAACTATATATGGCGTTTGCTTCGTGATTATTGTCGACTGCCTATAAATAACGTGTTTTATAGGAATGTAATTGTCACATATGTAACTCTTATTGACAAATAATATAGAAAAAACCCAGAACATGATGGAAACAGTACATTTGTAAATATGTATAGATAGGTCGACGTCGGTTCCCGACTCGAAACAACGTCGACACCTGACGTCGATCCAACCTTCAAATCAAATGTGTTTTCGACGTTGTTTCGATGCCGGTACCCGGCGTCGGACGACATAGGTACCTGACGTCGGGATAACTTCATTATCCGACGTCGGCACAACGTCAACAAATGACGTCGACTCAACTTTAGTACGAACATGGTTTCGACTTCGGTACGCGATGTTGGAACAACGTCAATATCTGACATCGTCACAACGTCGACAAATGCCGTTGTTCCACCTTTCCTTCGCAGTTTGTTTTCGATGTTGTTTCGACGTCGTAATCGACGTCGAAACAACATTGATACAACGTTTTTGTGCCCGCTGAGTTACCACCGGCGGTTGGGGTGGTGGTGCTCATACCAGAGGGAGGCACCGCAGTGGCGGGTGTTGTTGTGGTGATGGTAGTCGTGGTCGCTGAAAGGAACTAAGTCAATTCGACAGTAAGTATCTAAAGACGTCCGCACTAGTGCATCGACAGTGCCACCACCGATGCCCCCTCTTATTCAGGTGCGAGTAGCAATTGTACAGGGAATGTATGGCAATGTTTTCCAGCTAAATCATGATGTTTCGCAAAATGCCTTAGTTGTAATTTAATCACGCTAAATCTACTGTACGTATAAAATATCTTAATTAACGCTACTTCTTGGTTTTATAGTTATTGTCATGTTATCGTGATTACCATAACAAACTACATTTGTGTGTTGTTAACAAGTAAACAAACAACTTGTAAGGGCAAGTCTTATTCAAGTGCACAATATCATTATTTTTATGATATATATGGTTTACGTTCGAACGTTACGATACTTAGATTTATTAGCACTACCTTAATCTTTAGTTTCCAACTCCCCTTGACAAATAGTTTTGCAAAGAAATGTTCTGTTTCCAAAACAAAAAAACTGAGTAGACTGCAGTATTTTTATTTGGGCAGGCAAATTCTAAGTGGAACCCCACCATCACATTTGTAGTTGAAAGAAACACAAAATCAACGTGAAGTTATAAATACTTAGCTACAATACACAACATCAATGGAATTAAAATGATAAATGGCATCAAATTAGAATGTCAAATTATACATAAAACACATTAAGAAACGTCCAAAAACATTTACTTGAACACAACAGATATGCTACGAAATTTGATGCGATACTTTCAGGGTGCAAAATGTATATAGATGGAAGTTTACAAAAGAAAAGGTATTGCATACATACACCAGCTATATACTGAATGTTGTACAGTGTATTGAAATCCGGACAATGAATGTAGTCAATGTATTTCCCAATATTAATGAAAACTTTACATTATGGTTGTTTTAATCAGCTTTGAAAGCTTTCCACAGTGTAGGTCTTACAATGGTCGAAACATCCTGATTCACCTATAACTCCACCGAGTATGAATATAATGGAAACACACTTACTTATGACTACAACATTCAATGGGTAGTTGCTGCAGACAGTGTATGGCGATGGTATAGGGATGGTGTTGCATACTACGGCTTTGAGTGACTGTTTTCCGAGCATGTTTTCAGTGACTGCGATGGAGTCTCCTGTTGCTATTATTTCGTTTGAGTTAGTATTTTCCCATGTATAGTTTCTTTTTCCTGGGTTGCTCTCAGCAGTTACAGTCATTCGCTCTCCAACGAAGATGTTTCCTCCATTCGTAACAGCACGACCATTTAACTTCACCGCGAGTGCATGTGGCTTGTCTGAAAACAAACAGTAATAGATAGGACTTGAATATTTGTGTAAATATAAGAACATCCAAGCATTTAGCCACCCAAAAACGGCACGCTATATTCTGCTATACACAATTAAGCAACACAATTAACAACTGTTAATAAATGGGTTACACACACACACGCGCGCGCGCGCACACACACACACTCTCTCTCAGATTAATCCGTTATTCATGTGATATGACCAGATACACATCCAAACTGTCTTAATGCAACATACAATATCAACACAGTGTATGAATGTTCATTCTATTGTTATCCAGATTATACATTTTCGATGTTTATCACTTACATGTGATAATATATATTTATCCAGTAGATACTACGGTCACATAGCTCTAACGATAATTAAAGAAAAATCTCAATAAACACAACTTGTATTGACAGGAAATCAGTAGTTTTTAAAATATCGCTAAATGCAACTTCACTTTACTTTATTGTCCTTAAAAAGGATATGCATTTTACAACTCATGATCACATCTAAAATATATGGGATGGTCTCAACAAAATGCAAATGAATTTCCAGATGTATACACTACAAGAACAATTCAATCGGGTGACATCAATACGACTCATTTAGCATTCAACATTCTAATGGCCACCGGCACAAAACTCCTGCTATAGCGACATGTTTTACATTTTATACAACGGTATCTCCTTTGAGACGGAAGTACATGGAAGAACGTAGAGAGCGGGTGATCAGACTCTGTCTGTCCGGTTTAGCAGGGACCTACTGGGTTATTGCCACTGCTGGCAGAAAGCAATCAGTCAAGGTAATCCATCAACAACAGAAGGCTAGAAATGTCCAGTTTCACCCGTTGCTTTTCTGAAGTCTGGCCTCTACAGGGATAATACACAGAAAACTGCAGCTATACATATTGGCAGAAACTGGCAATATGGTTACATGTTGCTGTTTGGGGAGGCCCTGAGTTGCCTTTACGAAAGAGTTGTCAGATACAACTTTCGTGTACATAAGACACGTAAAATTACAGGACAAGCTTTGTTTTAATACAATAGGAAAATAATAAGGTGTTTAATAGGGTGTTTAAAGATGAGTTGGACAAATTACAATGCAAAGAAGGCAAAATAAAAAATAGATTTTCACCGGTTTATGATATCTGAGAGCTAGTGGCGGACAGCACACGCCATAAGTCCACCGGACCTTCGGCCCAAAGGACTAACACTATGTATCAGTTCAAATCAAAAATGTACTCCTCAATACTTACAATAGACACTTAATTTTGGAAACGTGAACATTTCATTGAATGCATGGTTGTTGATAGGTATGTTGTCCGCAAAATGGTCTCGAGACTGTGGCTTGTCAAAGTATGTCTGGCATGTGAAGCTGTCTCCATTGTGAGATGGTTTTATCTCCACAACAATACTGAACTTGACTCTCCCCTTACTTGACTCGTCCTTGGCTTTTAAAGCTTCGCCACTGCCTTTTAAATTCCTCCATTGCATCTTTGCGGTCACATTCGCCTTGTATATCCGCTCACAGCTGTACTCAATATACTCGCCCTCTACTGCCTCATTGTTTTTTGTCGTATTGCTTGTGCATGTTGGATTGAATTCTGAAAGCAGTTAGTACATATTGATGTACTGTTATCTGCAAATAACAATTCTAGTTGTTCACATGAATATAAAAAAGGCATTAACTATGAAGTCATATGCTAAAATATAAATGATTGTTGAATGATATATAAATCTATTAAGTTATCTCCCCAAAGAAAAGAATAATATAATTAGCCCAGTCGATATGTGCATGAATTGTGCGTTTTATAATACAAGCATGACATTTGGCACATATGTAGAGCACATAATTACAAACATATATGAATATAGGACCATTTCAGATTTCGCACTGGAAAATGTCTGTATTTTCTAAGATGGCCGACGTAAACCTATTTTCTCATATATTAACAATTGTTTCAAGTAAATCAGTCGTTTTAGTATCTAAGATAAGTTTTCGAGGAACACCATTTCAAATATATTACCTTTGACCTTCTCCGACATCCACACCCGCCATTTTTAAAGATGGCTGCAACCAATACTAATGATCCTATATCTCATGACTTACGCCACCTAGAGCAGTAATGTTGTTATCAAAATATACGTATGTCAACAGCCGATTTCAATGTTGTGAAATATTTTGCATTTGAATTTCGTTAACCTTCGTATCTGCTATGTTATCAAATGACGGCCGTTAACAAAACAATTGTTTTCCATATCATGCTTCAGTCAGAACCACTGCATTTGTGTGAAAATGTAAGTTTTTCAAGGTAGCGATTTCCACTGTGTTACGTATGACCTTCTCCAACTTCAACATCCGCCAATTTTAAAGATGGCGCCTTTCAAATCCAATTTTCCTCAAATATTAAGAATAAACCACCAAGAGGGATACCGTTGGTGTGAATATTAAGGTTTTACGCGATGCTATTTATCAAATATGCTGCTTTTGATCTTGTCGGACTTTCGTATAGGTCGTTTTCAAGATGTCGATTAAAATAGCGAATATCTTCTGTAATGGCTACCATCAAATGCTGTTACTAGCTAGGCTATATTCTAGAGAGGAATATCACAGATAGTTCCCTTCTTGCTATTTATGAACGTTTATGTTACCTTCAAAACGATTTGCAGGTTTAACTCATTGTATATTAGTACAACAATGGTAGGATCATTGTTTTAAGACATGGCAGCAGACACATTCCACACCAGAAACTTACTGCGTCGGTGTAACACTTCAATATACATGTAACAAACGTGTATGTATCACACGATAAGTGTTTACTCTTTGTCCATGACCAAAACGTCATACGCAAAATGTAACAGTTCCTAGTTACTATACGTCCCAATGTTTACTGTGTCACACATTAGCTACGAGCACACAGTTCACCACAATAGCAAAGAGGAGTGCATTTAAGTCCTGCCTTGAGGCACTTGCATAGTCCTACACAACCTTTATTGCAGCCAGTAGTAGTTCACGACAAGTTTGTGTCGCTTCAGAAAGAGTTTTCCAGCATATATTCCAGCCGTCATTATCATTCGTGTTCCACCTCCTTTCACTTGGAGATAGATGCTCCTGAGTCGCGACCATCATCTGTGACAACAGTGACCGGCTTGGTGAGCAGCACGCTTTGTGTGCTGGTTAAATATTGCTTATGTCAGAGGACAATAACCTTTTTGTGTGAACTGCTTTAGTACACTCGTACAGCAAGACTAGCAATCGATCCAGTGGACACAGCCAATTATCTACGGTCTCCGAGGCAGCAGCCAAAGCACAGAAAGCTGGTGTGACTTCGTCATAGGCAGTCCTGTCCCATGCAATGCATTTGCCCCTGCATTTAGGATATGACAGCGTGTCACAACCAGTGAAGGCATGATACATTGGCAAAGTAACACAACGGTCCGGACCCAGTGTATTGGCCATCTCGTGGGCCGGTAGATATCGGAAGTTCTTCCGAGCACCAAATGCAATCCACAGTTCGGTGATGTTGAGGAGCTGGGCTGTGTCAACTGTGCGGTTGGGTATCTTGTCATACCCTTGTTTCACAGCATCTTCCTGGTGGAGTAGGATTCGTGTATCTGCTTCTTCATGAGTGCATGGAGCTAGGCCTTATATGTCTCAGGGCACATCAGCGTGACTTGTTTTTTCAGTGGAAATGGTTGCTGCACTAGTTGCCAAAAATGAAACACTTTTGTTTGTCAATGCAGATAAACGCCAGGTCCCAGGCATCCAGTTGGATGGCTCTACGCGTCGGTGGATACATTTCCCTCTCCTTGTTCTGTAGTGTCTTCAATGTGAGATTTCCTCTTCTCTGCTCGCTGAAGTGTTATCTTGTTGAATTGTAATTAACAAGAGTCGTGCCATTTGGCTTTGTGCTGCCGGAAAATTGCCTAAATGCCTATACCATGATCTAACATTGACAGGTTGATTGTCTTAGGCAAGCAACCAACCCTATTGAAACCCATTGATATTGTCAGTGATAGTTTTGTAACCTACCCCCTCTGCGTCATGTTTTGAATAAGCAGGATAGCGAAGCAAGTCCGGTGTGTCCACCGGACACAGAACGCATTTGTTACAATTTTCCGTCACACATTATACATTGGATGTCACAGAGCCAGGCTGGTCTGCCACTTTATATACTATGACCATTGAGATATTATATGACAACTACACTCTTTCGGTGGAAATAGTATGCAGAAGGGTGTCATATAATCTGCACTACATTTTGCATTATATTTGTGTTATTATTAATACACACGGCATTTATATCATCTAACAGAATAAATAAAATTATTCAAAGCGCAGCACGGTTTCCTCAATATTGGTCAGCAGCTAAACCTTTTACGATCTGAAATGCCGTGATATGTGTTATATGTGCTCTCATCTATCATAATTATTGTCATTATTCAGACGAAATTTAACGAAAGAAATCATTTTAACGGCCGTCATTTTATAAAATGGCTGATACGAAGGTCGACGAATTTAAGGATAAATGCAAAAATTTGCAAGAAAAAAACTTGAAAAAAGACTAATACGAATGTCCGACACGATAAACAAATAACATATTTATAATAGCAGCACGTTAAACCTTAATGTTGAAACCAACGGTATCTCTATAAGTGGTTTAGGTCTTAAGATCAGAGGACAATTGCATTTGAAAGGGCGCCATCTTTAAAAATAGCGGATGTATGGAGACGGTCAAACGCAACTCAATGGAAATCTTTACCTTAAAAAACTTACATTTTGACACAAACGTAGTGGTTCTGACTGAAGCATTTTTAAAGGCATGACACAATTCTTTTTAACGGCCGACATTTAAAAAAGGCGGATACGCTGGTTAACAAAGGCCAAATGCAAAATATTTCACAACACTGAAATCGGCTGTCCATACCTATATCTTGAAAACAAAACTACCGTGCTAGGTGGCGTAGGTGCTGAGATGTAGGATCACTACTCTTGGCATCAGCCATCTTTACAAATGGCGGATGTGAATATCGGAGAAGGTCAAAAGTAATATATTTGTAATGGTTGTCGCCCACAACCTATGTTTGCATAAAAAACGACTGTCTTACTCGATGCTGTTATTAAGATATCAGAAAAAGGTTTACCGCGGCCTTCTTAGAAAATGGCCGCTAACGCCTTCAAGTGCGAAATCTGAGATAGCCGTATATCCAAATATTTGTGTAATGATCAAATCTAAGTGTGTGCCGCCATATTTCATGTTTGTATCATAAAACGCACAAATCGGCCATATTTTGTCACGGCTGGACTAAATATAACAAGAGCACATTTAGAGTGCATTGGTTCCAGGGGATGTTGTTCAAAGATACTAATCTAACATAAAGAGGTTAACAAAACATATATACAAAGCATAACAAATCCTCCAAATTCTTCACTTGTTGAGGAATGCACTCTAATCCATATGAACTTCTGCCACAGAATACTGTTTTCCAGGCTTACATTTTATAAGCCTGATGGAAGAAAGATGAATAACAAAACTGTTGTGATGTGTGGACAGTTGTAACTGTTACTAGCAACTTATATCAATCCTTATGTACACAAAATACTATTAATTTATAGAAATATAAATTGAACCATTCGCAAGGTGAGGACATCCGAATGTATGTAATTTGCCTGATACGATATAATATGTAATTATTAAAATAACAGCAATACCAATAATTTATTTAGAAAATGTAAGTAACTAGAAGAAAACGTTACACCTTGTTTGTTACAACTATTGAGTGCACTGCTTTATTTTAAGGATGGTTACATAGAGTAGTGCTCATTTAAAACAGTCGTTTATGTGAATGTGTGCACACTCGCTGCAAGGATTGGATTCAAAGTTGAAGTTACGGTCACTGGTCAATTATTAACATACTGTTACATAATAAAAATATTTTACAAATACATAAAGTACATATACAAGTCTAAATATAAAACCACCCTATAAACAATAATATCAATGTAGAAACAACAACAATATCTCACCGCTGAATGTGATAACTTGTGCAATTGTGTAAGACGCTACATCTAGTAATGCCTTGCACCTGTATAGTCCACCTTGTTTTAGTTGAATAGATTTGATAGTCAAGTCATATGTTCCTGTAGGCTCGGTGGTTAGGTCATACTTGTTAGGTTTAACAACTACAGCACGGAATGTAATTGTAAATGTCTGTGTATCACCGGTTGGGCTATGGATATGTTCCCAGCTTAGCTCAGTTCCTGCACATCTGAGTGAAACATTGCTTCCTACCAACACAGCGACATTCTCTGGGCTTTTTGTCAACTGTCCACATACAACTGCAACAAATCATAATGTGTACACAATTGCATGTCACTATTTGAACATTAGGTTTGTAACACTGACTGTTGCTACACAAAAGCTACATAGAGCAGAATCAGTAAAACATTTTCAAATAAACGTGCTCATTTGCGCAAAATATGTAATCTAGTTTTTTCTTCACATTCCTGCTGGTACATTTACCCGTCATCTAATATGTTACCATTCAAAATAAGCTTCACTTACCCTAATTATAGGACAGATCTATAGATGAAGCTATGATAGGGTTCAAAATGAACAATGAAAAATATAAGTACTAATGAACTGAACAAGAATATTGTAATTTGCAAATAAACAGTTTGAGGAACAAATACGTTGTTTGAAACAGACATTCTGTGAAAATTTGTAATTAAGTTAAAATGATTGGAATAAAAATATATTAGAAACATCATTGAATTTTCAAAAGATGTATATATATATATTATAATATATATACTATATACATATATATATTTATACATATATATAAATATACATATATATATATATATAAATATATATATATATATATACACACACACATACATATATATATTTGTAATTAATCCATCATGTTATGAAAAGTGGCCAACATTTTAACAGCCTCAAAACTGGGGTATATCACAAATCATACAACATACACTTCATGAACCGTGGCCGAACACGAAGGACAACACAACCAACACCTACACTGTGCATGTGCATGCGAGCATGTGTAGTATATGCTAATAGTACTATTTTGTGGTGAATGGGATATTTACATCTCAGGCAATAAGTAGTACTAGTGAGTAATATCATCACACGGTAGAGACAAGAGCGATTAGTCACAGTCCCCATGGACAATAGACGGTTGGGAGTGTCTAGTTAGACTGATTCTGTGGGGCGGTTTGATTGAAGTCGTCCCAATACACAAATCTTTACAGGATTTCATGTCGCAAGATCATCTAAAAGTTCCAGCAGTAATAGGAAAATAGTTAACATTTGGCTCTATGTTGCCCTTACAAGACTAGTGACATACATAATACAATTAAGCTACATTCAGATATGGATCTACAAAATCAAAGAAAAAGCTACAGAACAGTTATTTATATGTATATGTATATATATTATATATATATATATATATATATATATATATATATATATATATATATATATATATATATACACACACATATATATATATATATAAAATAAGAGAATGTACCAATTTTGTGTCTCGAAACGATCCTAGGAAGTTGAAAATGTGTCAACCAAATTTACTTGTTCTGTCCATGGTGAGGGAGAAACGTGACTCAACGTTCAGCCGTTTCTGAGCTGTGAGAGTTAATGGCGGACGGCGCTCGGCGAGTGACGCCATAACTTCGTAGGTCCTTCGGCAAAAGGATTAAACGGTCTTCCAAAGTCAAATATTTCCAGTTATGCCTTAAAAATGGGTGTCATATGTGTGTTTCTTTAGTTTATTTCAGGTCTTAAAGCACATGTCAACTGGCTTGTATGTACATATGAGTTAACGTTTGGGTTTGATTTCTTCCGGTGTTTCACGTTTGAAAAACCAAGTCAAGCGAAAATCACTCGCCTAAATATAGAGGGCGTTCTATGTTATCCGTTAAGTGGCAGGCTGTGGTTACTTTTTCTGATTTGCAAAGCATTAATTAGGCATTACACGATGATTGAGTTTCACTGATTTGCTATCCTGCACTTTTATTTGGCATTATACTATTGAATGGTATACTAAAGTTGTCAAATGAAATAATTTATTTCTTGAACGTTTTGTCTATGATTTAGTGAAAATGCGCGCCAACATTTTCATGTCAGTACGTAACAGGTCGCAACAAAACGTAAATACGCACTTCTAAACACATATTTGTAAATTTATGATTCCTAGTATGTCAATTAGAAAATGTATTTTACTGCAGATGTTGCATGAACTCGATGTCACCATAATATCCAACGTCATGGCGAGTAGACATGTAACCGTGCTGATTCACTCGTATTATCGCCCGAAATACAAATTCGAGCGATAAGCAGGGCTTTTCTCAGTTTCTCACTGTTCAAATCGTGTATGTTGAGAACTAGTTAAACATGATGTACATGTGGAAACTAAATTTTGTTCGATGATGTTGCATAATGTTTTAACAATATTGCGATAAACAGCCGTTAGGTGCATTAAGGCATAACAATAGTTATATGCTGGCTAATTAAATTAATTAATGTATTATTTTTCAAGGCTTACTTTGGAGTTTACTAACTGAAACATTTACAACGCTAATAATTATACATTGTTTGGCTGCATTGAAATACACGTACTACATGAAGGTAAGGCAAACATATCGCCTACGTGATGAACTACAGCGTTATCGCAACATTATTTTCAAACTAATGTTATACCCAGTTTTAATTATATAACAACAGTTAAAAGCTAAGAGTTTAGTGTTTAAAAGTGCCCAATACCATTATATTATTTAAGAATTAAACAGAACAATACCATAATTTAATGTATGACTATTAAATAAAGAATATATCATAATACCACACCGCGGTGGCCGTGTGTTTAGAGTGCCGGACGACCGAATAGAGTGACTGGGGTTCGAATCTCGGTTACGTGGTCTAGGATTCGTCTAAACACATACCGCGCAAGCGCGCACAGTGACCGCTTTTATTCGCTATGACGTGCATTAATGTAGCCTCGATGACATACGTTACTTCCCGGCCGAGATTCGGCTAAACACGTGCGTATGTAAACGTCACCGCCAGTTAAGATCCTAACTTGTGTTGGTGACAGCTGAGGCAGTAGTCGCTGTGTTCTAGCTATCGACGAGGAATTCAACGACAACCGAGTCGTTTTGGCGGGGATGACGAACGACTATAACAAGTACATGTCATGCATGAGGGAGTATTACATTTTGATCCAATACTAACCAATCTAGTAGAACACAATAGAAAAAATGGAATGTAGATTTTTCACAATCTCAATAAAACGAAGCAGGACACCGCGGCTGTGCACATACAGCGCCAAGCGCGGCCTATTTTGTAGCCTCAGTAGTGGCTCAGGGGTAGTGCGCAGAGGCTCAGGGGTAGAGCGCAATGGCTCAGGGGTAGAATGCTGTGGCTCAGGTGTAGAGCGCAGTGGCTCAGGGGTAAAGCGTCGGACTCTCGACTAAGAAGGCTCGGTTTCGAATCCTGTGCTGCGGTGTTAAAACCTTGGGGAAATTGTTTCACTCTACATTGCTCCAGTTCACCTACCTGTATAAATGAGTACTTGGCTATAGACAAGTGGGGGAAATGTGTACAAGAAGCCTTGGCACATTAATTGTTTGATGCTGCGCTACAAGAACGTACCTTTACTTTACTTTGCCTCGATACTAAATACCTCGCCTGACGGAAAACAACGCACTAAATCACATATGTTCGAATGCGTGAAAATTTAAATTAATCCTCTTTGATTTTAAATGTGCGTGATAACAATCATATTGGAATGTTTGATGTATTACTAACGGAAACAAGATTTTGCATTGGAGGGGGCAATCCGACAACTAAGCAACCTCGGTGTGTGTGTATATATATATATATACACACACACACACACACACACACACACACACATATATATATATATGGCATTTTCATGGCAATTTATAAAATGGTCTGACACTGTATTAATTTTCAACGGAATAAAACATGTTTTTGATAGGACAAATCTTATTGGAAAGAATGTTTTCAATATTTGCACAATGTTCTATGTAGAAATGCTACACTCAACCATTGGCACTGAAATGACATTTCACTCATCTGAAACGTAAATAATTAGCAGTCCTTTGTAGCCCTATTTTCTGGTACTTTCTTGGTTTGTTCAATTGCTGTTATTTTTAAGCCATAATCTCATGTATTATGACAATAACATTTCTGAGACTGTCCTACATTTTTCAAGAGTTGCTTTTACACTGAGGTGGTGATTTTTGCGTAACGCAAGTAACAAAATTATACATTTTTATTTTACACAGTAGCCTTTGGTAGTGTGAGATTACCCATTATAAATCTCCTCCTTCTTTTTATACTTTATTAATGATATAATCTATATCCATATCTACTGAATCTATTCTGTGATATTGGACAATGAATATGTGCAACGTGAGTCACGTGTAACGCGAGTCACGGAAATAAGGTATTGTAACGCGAGTAACAATGCAGTTGTTAGATTTTTTATTCTTCTAAGACATGTCTGTTTGTTATTGAATCACATGCTTCTTAAAACAGACTTTTGAACTCACTTCATCTGTCACCTGTGAGACTCTTTTCAAACATTATACTGAATAGTAAAAAACTATAGATCATACTTATAAAAGAGAAATTCACTAAAAACAAAAGGGTTCAAACAGTCTAGATAGCTGAGTACATTATCTCTACACATAGACATTTGCTGGATGCATGCCACACTCATGGATACACAATTGTTCTACTATTCAGATAAATGTGTCCATGTTTCATTTTCATTAAGGTTTTTACATACTAAAATATTTAGTTTTGCTTTATTAGATAGCAGTCAGTCTCTAGGAATTATTTAGTAATATTAACTACATAACTGTATAGGTGAAAATATCAGCAAGAATTAATGAAATATGTTAAATTGGCAATGAAAATGGGTTTTTCATAACATGTTTAATATATCTATTGTTTCAACATGATTTATGTTATGTTTATCCATAGACATTTGACATAGTCACTGAAACTGAGTTCAGATTCCTTCACACCATTCAGAGCCGCTGGAAGACAGTGAAAGAGACATATGAGGTCTGTACTCGAGGTAAATATAAAGATCACTACAAACATCATAATGAAATGAGATGCAAAGAAGGCAAGGGAACAGAACCTGCCTTTGTCCGGACAAAAGAATCTGAAGAAAAAGAGGTAAGAGAATGTGAGGAATCGAGTAGCAAATGGGAAGGCAAAACTATATAGCAATGCCAGTTGGCAAAGAGAACAACAAAAGCAAAGACGGCTTTTGGTCAGTCACTCGTTCAAGCACAATTTTATTAGTGACAAAGCCAGATGAACACAAAGGTGCTATTCGTGTAGTCCGCATTGAAGCAGTCATGTTGTTTTACGCTAGACATAACAACACGTTTAGTAGTTTTTTATTAAAACAAAACTTGCCTGTAAGTAGTCTTGCACAATAAAGGTAAAGGCATCTTTTATGAAAAACCATCACTTTCTGTATTTCTTTTAAAGCATAATATTTCTCGATTTACAACAACATGTTCAAGTGTGCATTACTTCCTATACAATTATGCACAATTTAAAAGGTTAGTGTTAGTTTTTAATTATTGCATGTAATCTAAATTAGACTGAAAAATTGATTTCCCTCAAGCTAAAACATGCATAATGACTGGACCTTGTGCACTATAGAGAGGGAATTCCCTCCGCAATGCATCGTGGATAGTTCGTACTCGTCAACATTTTTTGTGCTGCCATTATCCCATTGTTAAATTAAAAGGTCTGAGTTTTGTGGGTGACTCGCAAGAGTGCAGAAGGCGTAGAAAATAGCACACAGTGAATCATAGGAGATAACCAATATACAAATTGGTGTCGATGGAAATAGGGGACTATCACTGTTGTCCTTTTTACAGAAACACCTACTCAGTTATATTGGGAAACGACAGCCATACGCTCAAATACAAAGTCAAGTCAAGTCGCGACAGAAAAGAAGAATTATAGATCCTGCAAAACTGATAACATATAATCAGTATGAAAAAGACATGACGTTTGTCGACCTGTTGATAGATGGCATGTTCAGTTTGGAATTGTTTTTTATATAAACATCTGCATTTGGCTGTATCATTTTATGTAGCTAATTTAAAATAATTGCAAACTGAACTGAATGTCAGCAAGTGGGTCCATGTCACCTTACAAAGTAGGCATCCATAGGCCAAAACACTCATACGTTGCATTCTGATCGTACAATAGGTATTAATAAATGCAACATAATCATATACATGCATGTGACATCAATGGTGACATTACTCTATCAACAAACCTTTTATGAAATGATACATACACTGTACAATCAACAGACACTACAGATGTATGTCATTTGTGAATCCATGTGTCCTGGGCCTCTGGGGATGTGCCAACCAGACATTAGGAATTTGACATACCTGCGGATCTTTTATAATAGGTACATGCTAATGTACCCCACGGACAGTTTGAAGTGTGCCCCCTTTCCTGATATCACCATTCCCGATGAGACAGTAGATTGGCTGAAGTTATGGTGGTGTGGTATGGAAAACTTTTAGGCTACAGCCTTTGGTTCATTCCGCCATTGTTTTTTTTATGCCCCAAGAATCGATTTCAGAATCTGCTCCTGAATAGGATAGTTATTTGTCTGCATGAGGATGTTATAGGTATGCGTGTCCTTGTTAAATTGTACATTGTTGAAATCGCATGTGAACTGAAGTAAAGATAACGTAAAGTAAAACAATTATTAAAACTATTTGATGGGATTGACCACAAAATACAGGCAAGCACAGTAATATAATTATAATATAATTACAAGGAAAATAAATGCAGTTGATATGAGTATTTACTTTTCAATATTACATGCACATCAGAACATAACACAGCAGCAATAAATTAAATTAGCAACAGGTTAAAAACGAGTTTGGTGTATATATAACAAAAACGGTTACTGTTATCACGATTCACGTTACAAAAAAGTAAGCACTAATACGTGGTATATCAAATGCTGGTTAGTTTTAGGCCTACCTTGTAATTTTACAACTCACAGAATTAGTGCCCAATCAATAATGTATTTCAAAATTAATCAGTTCACTCAATTGTCACGTTCATACATAAAAGTACATTGATAAAATATATGCAAATAAATATAAAATACGTCGACAACAGCAGTATGTTTTAATAACTAGAAACATCATTGACCCACTGGTGCAGCAGTTTCGGTATACAAACAATTGTAGTAACGTCTAATGAAATGAATAACATAATCCAGAACCATTAATCACATTAATTAGACTCTAATTATGCCTTTACTTGAAAAGACATAGCTATAGCAAACATGTGCCTACTCCAACGTCTCTTGAGCAAATTATTCAATATCATGAAATAATTGTTATACGGAAAGTCAACAAATAATGTGTGGAAATAAACTTTTGTAAAGTTCACCCATAAAATAAACATTATAGATATTACCAAAACATGCTGTAAATAGTTTCTTTTGTCAGCAGTAGCACAGAAGCGGATTTTTTATTCAACATATTTCTCTTGGCGTACATGTCTCACGTTGAAAGGAATGTCTTACTCATCTGATAAGTTAGTAAAAATGACATTTCCTAAATATTTACAAGAGGTGGCAAGGTTTAACTAGTTACTTCCTAATGTCATTTCCTTAGAAATATTTGACTTTCTAGATACAAATTACATATACATAGTATATACATTTTATATTAGTATGTACATAACAAAGAAAGTAACTATATTGTGATGCTTTGAAAAAGGTATAATGTAACACAAAAATTATAAACTTTATTGGCGTAATGTTTCTTATCTTTACAACTCACACAAATAGTGATTACACAAGTCAGGGTCCTCGCTAAGTGGCTGAGAGGTACATGTGTAATCCCTGCATGTTTATTCGCTGTATGAAGAGTACTGGCCACCTATAGTGGTAGATGTTTTATTGTTGTACACTTAGTCTTCACATATTCATTACAGTGTGACTGAATGTTGTCTGAGTAAAGTATAACATATGTGGCATGTACATATTATAACATAAAAACACAACATGTGTATTATTGAATTTTGGAAAAATGTATGTATGTATAAATGTGTCCTCACTTACAAAATACCATACATGTCATAGCCATGTTAATTGTCCCTTTGTCTCTTGTATAGGTAGATGCGGATGTACAGCAAAAGGAAGCTGGTATACAGTCCCATCAAAGAAATTGAAATCACACATTACTGTCATCGATATTCAAGCTGATGTAGTTCACCAAAGAATGCCGAACGTGTCTTACTGTGTCCAGAGACGTTGACCGAAGGCTCATGCCATATTTGCTAGACCATTGCTCCCGCCATTCCATCACCAACTGCAAAACTAGACAGACATCACCACTGGGGTGTAGTGATCACAACCAGATACATTTTATCATCAAAGTAAAGGGAGAACGGAATAGAAAAATAAGGTACAGGAAAAAATTTCACAAAGGAAGATATAAGGACATAAGGGAATATTTAGCAAAGATAGACTGGAATAACACACTGAAGAATAAGACAGCAACAGAATGCTGGAATATTTTAAAGAGTGAAATTGACTGCGTCGTTGACAAATTTGTCCCCTTGAAAAAACAGGGGAAACGGTCAAAGAAGAAACACTTATCGAAGGAAGCCATTAGAAAAATCAAGTACAAGCAAATGATGTGGAAGACATATAGACATACCGGAAGTGAAGAAGACTATAGCATTTATAAAGAAGCACTTAATCAAGCTACAGCTGAAATTAGAAATTCAAAGAGAAGCTACGAACAAAAATAGCTTTTAATATAAAACATGACAGCAAGAGTTTTTATGCGTATGTTCGAAGTAAAGAGAAAGTTCAGGATAAGGTCGGTCCTCTAGAAGGTAGTGATGGAAACATAATAACAGAGGGATTCTTAATGGCAGAAAACCTAAATGAGTACTTTAGTTCGGTGTTTACCAGGGAAGATATTAGTATATTACCAGTATTTGAGACTAAGTTCGAAGGGAGAGAGTTTAACTATTTAGGACAACTAATTGTAACCCCAACAATGGTAGCTATGAAAATAAGAGATAGGAAGGATAATAAATCACCTGGAGTGGATGGGATTCCTCCCAAATTACTATTGGAAATTGTAGAACAAATCAGCATACCGCTTGCAACAGTGTTCAATTTGTCATTAGAGGAGGGAATAGTTCCGTTAGAATGGAAAGAAGCAAACATTATACCATTATTTAAAAAAGGTTCGAGAAACAAGTCAGAGAACTATAGACCAGTGAGTTTAACATCGGTCATTTGCAAACTATTAGAAAGACTATTTAAAGATCACCTGGTTGATTTTCTGGTTAAAAATAAATTGATAAACCCATCTCAACATGGGTTTTTAAAAGCGAGGTCATGCTTAACAAATATGTTATGTTTTTTGGAAGATGTCACAAAGTGGCTAGATGAGGGATCACCAGTAGATATAATCTACTTAGATTTAAAAAAAGCCTGTGACAAAGTGCCACACCAAAGACTACTACTTAAACTAAAGGCCCATGGCATAGGAAATGGTATGATCAACTGGATAGAAAAATGGCTTATTGATAGAAGACAAAGAGTACTAGTTGATGGGGAGGTTTCAAACTGGAAATCGGTTTTGAGTGGAGTACCGCAGGGATCAGTACTGGGACCTATTTTATTCTTAATATATATCAATGATTTGGATGATGACATAACAAGCAAGGTTTTGAAGTTTGCGGACGACACAAAAGTGTTTAGGAAAATTAACAGTGATGCAGATAGACAGCATTTACAGGATAATCTTAATAAATTGATAGAATGGTCTGAGAAGTGGCAAATGATGTTTAATTTTGGAAAGTGTAAGTGCCTTCACACAGGACATGGGAATGAAGATGCACAATATACAATGGGTGATACTGTACTAAATACTAATTAAAGGAAAAGGACTTAGGGTTAACTATTAGTGCTGACATGAAGGTATCAGAGCAGTGTGGAATTGCAGCAGCGAAGGGAAACCAAATTCTTGGATTAATTAGGCGAAATATAGTGTACAAAGAAAAAGAACTAATAATACCGCTGTATAAAACAATAGTTAGGCCTCACTTAGAATATTGTATACAAGCATGGAGGCCATATCGCAAGAAGGATATCGATATGCTAGAAAGAGTACAAAGGAGAGCAACCAAAATGATACAAAAACTCAGGAATATTAGTTATGAAATGCGTCTAAAAGAATGTGGTTTAACAACACTAGAAACCAGGCGATTGAGAGGAGATCAGATTGAGGTGTTTAAATATTGAATGGATATGAAAATATTGACAGAAATATTTTTTTCACAGTCAAGGAAGAGAGAAGGACTAGAGGACATGGAGTTACATTAGCAAAGAAGCAGTGTAGACTAGATATTAGAAAATTTTCATTTTCACAAAGAACAGTAAACGAATGGAACAGATTATCAGCTGATTGTGTAGGTGCTAGTAGTGTTAATATATTTAAAAATAAAATCGACATATACCTAAGAAGGGCGGGGTATACTTAGATAGATAGGTTGGACTTTCGATAAGCCAAATGGCTTCCTAGTCCACCTACCATCTAGAGTTGAATCTCTAGGTGGCAATCTTGTTAAATCTTGTTAAATATTCGCATCGCAAACAACATGCATTCTGTTTGTCACTATTCAGTCATGGTAACTGACTGACCTGGAAACCAGTGTACACGCGATCAGTACTGGGAAGTCTGTCACGGATGCAAAACATAACACAGCTGGGATCAGCTGCCATGACATTTAATATGCAGCATCTTGCACGACTCATGGCTCCATTATATTGTCCGCGATCATGGGCAAATACAACTGTCAGGCATAACATATTAACTTGTGGAACTAGTGGTACTAAGCACTCTAGTTCACTGGTCAGTGTCTTGTTGACCTGTAAAGAAAAGCATATATTCAATTGGAGTAAACACAAAACAGAATTCATGTTAGTCGATTTAGGAGTAAGTAATTATGTTTTCATTGCATAATCATCAAATATACAAAATAATGTTGCATTTATGACCTACCGCATTTCACAAAATGGCAGCAAAAACGTTCTGCTTACCGGGATTGGATTGTTACAGGAATTCTTCCGGGGAGGTAGGGGGTGGGTTTGTATATGTGGATATGAGGGAATATTGCTATTTATTTCTCAACCATTATGAATTTTATTGTTTTATTGTAAGAGTATATTTCCATCACCGAATATTCAAGCATTCATAATATGCATGTTTACCTTTTTCAATACTGAATAACTGATTTGATTTGTATTGTTGAGTCATTGTTGTATGCTAACTTCCTTTTAAATGTGTATACATATATCTGTATTGACACACTAATATACACTGTGCAAGTGCAAAAGTCAACCTAGGTTTCCGTGTCCAAAGATATTATTATGAAAATGTGAATAAAAGCAAGGGTGTATTTATATGAACATATTTTTTTTATAATGTATACGTTGTTGATTGTTAAAATGTGTAAATTACCTGCATTGATCAAATGTGGGTCTCCTGCAGACTGTCCTCCTTCCATCTTCCTAACACAGATGACTACCGTAGGCTTGGCATCCCTGCCTCATTTCATTCCAACTCTTTCATTTTACTGTGGCCTGTACCGATATCATAATTCAACTTATAATATTATGTATTCATATATTGCTGAGATGAAAATCGATACACATTTTTGTAAATATATAAGAACAGCTGGCACATGTATATGCAACTTGAAGACAAGTATTATGTATTACACAGACTACAGCTAGGCATTAATTTAAAATGTACTAAAATGCATGAGATAATGGATGCTACCCTAAAATTACCAAGTTTCTTGCAAGATCAACGGGAGCTTACTGGTAAATTCTCCCAAACCAACGTTACATATCATTTAGTCCCTCACGTCATCTAATCTCTCTAGATATGTAGTTTCACAACGACATAGCTTATTAACAAGATTCTTCGATCACATACAACACTCAACACCGATACAGGCTGCATCTGGCTGAGCTAGATGCAGGGGCTGTGATGCCGAAGGCGACTGCCATACTCTACTGGCTTATGAGACTTTCTCACTGAGTTAGTCTTATTTAGAGAATCCGCGTCGAGTAGGCCTATAAATATACTGTAATGTAGACATTCGCAAGTTGCGGTTCACGTTGATTTAGCCCACGAATACACGCTGTTGTTGTTAACTGCGATAATGCACTTACATTTTAATACGTATCGTCATACATGAAGCAATTCGGAATCTTTGTCATGACGCGCAAAAGCACTTGTGACTTGTTATTGTGCTGTAGGAAGAAGATCTCGCGTAAAGCACGTGAACCAAAAAACGCAGGACGTCGACAGCTGAATATTGTTTCGCCCGTTATACCCGGTGTAACGACAGTTCTTTTATGACGATTAAAAATGACAAGTACGCATTTTAAAATCAAATTGGCTAAGGCAGCATACTAGTTAAACTATTAATATATTACACATCGGGACATTAAACAACTGCATTGGCGTTGATCAAACAATATAGTATAGTCAATGTCTCGCCAGCCGAACACGCTCGCGAGTCGAACACTTGTGAATATCGCTTATAAATTCCGCCAAATGTAACATAGAATGCGCTAAACATGTACATTTGGCAAATACACAAACAACCTGATTGACCAAGATGTGAAATGAGGTTTGTGAATATACATTTTCAAAAAAAACACCTTATATTACACGAAGTACTTATAGGGCCTGTAAGTGGGTCACAATACATGGCGAGACTCCGCGCGACTGGAGCCGATTGGGGACTGTACTGGCGGTACAATTAATGTTACGTATTTTGAATATCGATATATTTTGCAAATGTTTCGTCATATATTGGAAAAATCGGCATGTTTTGATTCATGTGTTCGACTCGCTGTCAGGCCAGTAATGCTAATGGCAGTAGGGTAATTGTTTTCCATACCAACAAGACATGAACCTGATTAATTATAACATTAGGAGTCCCTTGAACTGGACTTTAGTTTGCAAATCTATACCGTATGGCATTTTGCAATCGTAATTTAGCTTAGACTGGTGTTCTACCCAAATTAAGAAATATACTATTACTAGTCTAGGACTAGGTGAGTAGTCTAGACTAGGAGCAGTAGAGTAGGAGACAAATAATATTGAAATGTCGTTCACTTACCGATCAAACCAAAGCCGGAAACAATCGTGAATATTAACAAAGAATCCATAGTAATGTTTAGAACTGCGTATACTATACAGTTAGAAGAAAGTTATAAAATCACGAAGAAATCACTTCCCTGAATGATTGATTACGCTAATCCAATATGGCAGTTCTCAATTTTTGTAGCAAAATAGTAACTCGTTTCCAATCAACGGAACAGGTACATTACATTTCCTCTCCAATTAGCTTAGTATTGCCCCTTAGATGTCTTTATGATGTACGTTTAAAGGTAAACAGTAAGTTCAAACATCATGGACACAAATCGTCAAACATTCTGAGAAGAATAAACGTACACATAATCCAGTGCAATTACAGTTCAAGTTGCATTAACTTCATCAATGAGTCTTGCTTCTGCGGTGCCTTGCGGATCCGTGAAGGGTAACGGTTTTCTTTCAGTGACGAAGACACTGAAGTGTCCAGTTTCACACGTAGTAATTGATTTTTCTTTAGACATAGAACTTTGTAATATAATTATGTAGTTAGGTATAGATAATATATATGCTCGAAGATGCCTGGACCAGCGAGCTTCTGTGACAGGCATCTGTGAGCAAATAATATATTATTTATATTTTGCTATTCAGAGCTATTATGTATAAGAATAAACATTACATATATATATATATATATATATATATATATATATAGATAATATATATATACTCGACGATGCCTGGGCAGGCATCTGAAAGCATATAATATATAAATTATATTTATTGTTGATATATTTATTGTTGATATATTTATTGTTGATACATTCAAATGCAAACTCATACAAACATTGTCGCGTACCCACTTACAGAGACAGAAGATTCACACTGTCACCTCCATGTTGGTTTCTGTCATGAATCATGACCCTGATGCAAAATCGGTGTTGTGTACACTAATCTAATCTGTATATTTTTTTTTCTCTCCAGAAAATGCAATCGACAAAGGAAAAACGAGTGAATGTGAACATTGACACGCAACATGCGTGGATTTTCAACACTGGAATAACAACATATATTATATACACTGCGCTTGGATTTATGACACTGGACTGACAATATATGCAATGAGTCTGTAATGTCTTGTGAACATTGGCATGTGGATATATCAGTGCTTTGAACAATGATACACATCACCATTGATTCTGAATACCTACCACAGCCAACAGAAACCAGATCAAGCCACAGAAAGAACAACACACACAGCTACAATATCCCCTACTGCAGGACACAGTACAGACATATGTCATTCTTCCCCCGGACCATCCCCGAATGGAACAGCGTGCCTCAGGAAATAGTGGCAGCCAAGTCCCTGGACTGTTTCAAGTACAGGCTTGCTGCCCACCTGTAACCAGACAGACCACCCCTCCCCTTCCCTCTTATTTCTTATGTCTACTACCCCCCATCTACTATGTCACACACCCTTTCACTACATTTCAGAAGTGTCTACTGCAACCTCCACAAATCAGCATAATCATCAAAACATTGATGTTGGCTGATTAATAGAAGAAGAAGCCTGGTGGTGTAGTTGGCACCTGATGTGGCTTATGAACATCGATACACTTCACTTGGCACTGATTGCCACTGAACTTAAATATTATAAACATTGAGTCAGCAATGCGTTACATTTTTTACAGTCAGCTCTCATTACATGCAATGAAGCTGATTGGATGTTGTACTTCTATTTCACTCGTTTCCCATGTATACATGTCGGCTGCATACTGTGAACAATATAGAATATTATTTCATATTAAAATGCGAGACATTGTACAAAACAAAGTTGATCGCAGTATTATTGGGTTTACTTTGTACTGTGATACCGTATATAAAGTTAAAGAAATATTACACTGGACATTAAATACTGGCAATTAGGTCAAGGTTAAAAGTTAATACACAATTTTGTTGATAAACATGTACACATTTTCTACTTCAATAATTCATAACATGTTACAATCAATGTGTCGCACTTCATAAATTAAATAGGATATTTGCAAACAATAAATAGATCTATGGTCATTCTAGGTCAATTAACTAGATCGTCAAGGTCGCAATACAATTGCCCACATTCATTGATTAGTTATGATTAATTTTAGCACTGAAATTATTCACAATAACAATATTCTGACAAATACAATTACGTTAAGGTCAACTTTAAAAAGAAATGTCATTAATGGTTCACACTCTGATATGCCATTATATTTTGACTATATGAACATAAATGATCCATTGCAACAATATGTATGTGGAATTTCAAACTATTCAGTTCATGAATTGCACTTAATAATATAATTAGGTCATCTCTCAATATAGATCACCTGCCAGCATTAGTCAGTTATCTAGGTCACGCCAAGGTCATATCAAGGTCACGATATATGGGGGTCAATACTTGGTTATTAATATTTGATGTTACATAAATACCTTATCAGAACAATATTCTGGCCAATACAATTACGTCAAGGTCAACTTTAAAAAAGAAATGTCATATCTTTTGGTTTCATTGTCTGCCACTTGGCGGCAGCACAAATTTCAGGTCACAGAAAATGGATATGAAAACTGTGGACACTTTGGCCTGTTTTTCTGACTCAAAAATATCGAATAATTTTGTTAATAATAAAGCTATTGAAAAAAATCAAAAAGGGTTGTAAACTAGATAGCATACACTATCACACAAAAGTGTTTAAATGATGCTATGCTAATTTTGAAAATTTTGTTGACTAGGTGAGTAGTCTAGGACTAGGAGCAGTAGAGTAGGAGACAAATAATATTGAAATGTCGTTCACTTACCGATCAAACCAAAGCCGGAAACAATCGTGAATGTTAACAAAGAATCCATAGTAATGTTTAGAACTGCGTATACTATACAGTTAGAAGAAAGTTATAAAATCACGAAGAAATCACTTCCCTGAATGATTGATTACGCTAATCCAATATGGCAGTTCGCAAGTTTTGTAGAAAAATAGTAACTCGGTTCCAACCAACGGAACAGGTACATTACATTTCCTCTCCAATGAGCTAAGTATTGCCCCTTAGATGTCTTTATGATGTACGTTTAAAGGTAAACAGTAAGTTCAAACATCATGGAAAAAAATCGTCAACCATTCTGAGAAGAATAAACGTACACATAATCCAGTGCAATTACAGTTCAAGTTGCATTAACTTCATCAATGAAAGTCTAGCTTCTGCGGTGCCTTGCGGATCCGTGAAGGGTAACGGTTTTCTTTCAGTGACGAAGACACTGAAGTGTCCGGTTCCACACGTGTGGCAGTGGTTTGCGGTGTTGCATCACGTTTCTTCTCTTCTTCTCGTCCGGGGAGAACGGGTGACGAAGGATAACCACTGGGCGACACAATCGCGGCTTTCGGTAGCGAAATCGGAGCCGAGATTGTTGAGCAGGCGTCGTGAAGTTCCTCAATGGGTCTTCGCCAGATGATACCAGATGTTGTCTCGACTTGATATTACACGGGACCAGTACGTGACACGACGGTACCGCAAACCTAGTTCTCATTACCCCGATAATTTCGCACTGCTAATGATTGTCCTACAATGTGTTCACGATGTTGACCAGTTGGACGAATTGCTTGTGACATCTGTTTCGCAGCCATGTCCCGGCCTAAGTCTGGTTTCAGTACATCTAGTCGAGTACGAAGATTTCTTCCGTAAAACAACTTTGCGGACGTATCATTGGTGGTGGCGTGTAGAGGATATATGTATGCCATTAGGCAATTTGACAGTTTCCGTTCGATAGAACTGGCTTGCAATTTCATTTCGCGAAGAGAGTGTTTGAAAGTCTGCACAAATCTTTGCGCCAATTCGTTGGGTGCAGGATGATAAGTTGCATATTTCAAATGTTTATTTCCATTGGTTTTGGTGAACTGATCAAATTCTTCTGACGTAAACTGCGGTCCATTGTCAATGACAAGAAACTCGGGCTGAACGTTACGAGAGAATACACTTCGTAATATACACTTCCATGATTGTAAAATACACTTCCATGATTGGTGAATCGCTGCTGCTGTTAAAGCAGAAGTCATAAGACTTGTAAGGCGCTATGCCCTTTTCAACTCAGATTCATAATAGTTGTAGTAAAATTTACCAGATTGAATAAAAAAGCAACAGTAATGGTATTGTTTATCATTCTGTTAACTGTTCATAAATACGAAGAAAGTAACGTCGATTTAAAGGGAACCAAAAGGGAAAAGTTACATGCTATGCACGTTAAAGAGTTAATACAAACGAACTATTTTGAACGGTAATCCAATTTGTAACGTCAGTGGCTTACAGCTAAAATCATTTCAAAGTGGACAATTTTACTAAAATCACCGACTCCGTGAAGGCGTCCATGAACAGCGAAAAACGCGCTGATCCCTGCTGTTAGACCAACCAGCTCGCAGAACCGACTTTAAAGTCACGTGTCCGATGACGTATTAAAATGTTTATAACCGTTGTAAAAACAATGTTATTCTGAAAGTGCCAGCATGACTGCTATATTTGTCAGTAAATATATAATCCAAACATCGAAAACTGGCATTGCGAATGTTGTTTTCAATAATGTTATTTGTTCAGTGAGAGAACAAATTACAAATTATGTGTGCTGTATCAGTTCAGCTACTCATACAACTTTGATACTAGGACATGTTACAAGCTTTGAAAATTTGCAATATAGCCTATATTGGTAGGTAGAGTTTCTTGACATATTGAGATACACTCGGCAAACAAGAAGAAACATTAACACACCCCATTAACAGACTAGCATACTATACTAGATGGAACGTGGACTTGTAGATATCCCACAAGATCGCTTTATCATATACAACACTAGATCTTCAGGTAAACACTCGGTAAACATTTGGAACCAGTTTCTTCCCCACCACAATAAGAGTGGAATGATCTACCCTCAACCACTGTGTCGTGCAAATCACTAACCTAATTCAAAAATAATTCAATCCAATAGTTTAGCAAGTAAGTCAGATGATCCACCAATATGATATTTTGCCAGTTAACAATATACATTGTCATATATATTCCTGTTCGTTTAATATTTTGAGGTGCCAACGTTTGTGTTTATTAGCTAATAGAAATTAAAGCACTTAAATGTCATTATCACCAGTTTTTATTAAAGACAACCACACTTGATAACAAGCCACTCTATATAAGATACAACATGACACAAACAATGTAGCGATAAATGTTATTGTGGTAATTTTGTGAGAGGAATGTCATAGTGGAGTGAAATGTTTGTAAGACGCAGTGTTATTTTACCAATTATGTCTGATTAGAAATAATTGGTCATTTGCAATGCAACTTCAATACCACGTTTACCAACATTGGGAAATTGCATGACTGAGCACTGGCAAGTCTAGTGCATACACACTAAGTGATCATACAATCAGTTATCATACCTTAGTTTGTGTAATCACCACACAAACATACACATATATCTATTCAATGAAGACAGCAGCTGGAGCAGCATCATCATCTATCTGTCTGTGCAGGCACTGTGCAATAATATGAATGCAGTTCTAGTGGTAGTGCAGCTCAGTATATGTCACTCCTGTCACCTGTCAAATTAAGATCTTAGATTTAACCAGATTTAACAAGATTTAACAAGATTGCCACCTAGAGATTCAACTCTAGATGGCAGGTGGACTAGGAAGCCATTTGGCTTATCGAGAGTCCAACCTATCTATCTAAGTATACCCCGCCCGTCTTAGGTATATGTCAATTTTATTTTTAAATATATTAACACTACTAGCACCTACACAATCAGCTGATAATCTGTTCCATTCGTTTACTGTTCTTTGTGAAAATGAAAATGTTCTAATATCCAGTCTACACTGCTTCTTTGCTAATGTAACTCCATGTCCTCTAGTCCTTCTCTCTTCCTTGACTGTGAAAAAAATATTTCTGTCAATATTTTCATACCCATTCAATATTTTAAACACCTCAATCTTATCTCCTCTCAATCTTCTGGTTTCTAGTGTTGTTAAACCACATTCTTTTAGACGCATTTCATAACTAATATTCCTGAGTTTTGGTACCATTTTGGTTGCTCTCCTTTGTACTCTTTCTAGCATATCAATATCCTTCTTGCGATATGGCCTCCATGCTTGTATACAATATTCTAGGTGAGGCCTAACTATTGTTTTATACAGCGGTATTATTAGTTCTTTTTCTTTGTAACCTATATTTCGCCTAATTAATCCAAGAATTTGGTTTCCCTTCGCTGCTGCAATTCCACACTGTTCTGATACCTTCATGTTAGCAGTAATAGTTAACCCTAAGTCCTTTTCCTTTAAGGTAGTATTTAGTACAGTACCACCCATTGTATATTGTGCATCTTCATTCCCATGTCCTGTGTGGAGGCACTTACACTTTCCAAAATTAAACAGCATTTGCCACTTCTCAGACTATTCTATCAACTTATTAAGATCAACTTGTAAATGCTGTCTATCTGCATCACTTTTAATTTTCCTAAACACTTTTGTGTCGTCCGCAAACATCAACACCTTGCTTGTTATGTCATCATCCAAATCATTGATATATATTAAGAATAAAATAGGTCCCAGTACTGATCCCTGCGGTACTCCACTCAAAACCGATTTCCAGTTTGAAACCTCCCCATCAACTACTACTCTTTGTCTTCTATCAATAAGCCTTTTTCTATCCAGTTGATCATGCCATTTCCTATGCCATGGGCCTTTAGTTTAAGTAGTAGTCATTGGTGTGGCACTTTGTCACAGGCTTTTTAAAAATCCAAATAGATTATATCTACTGGTGATCCCTCATCTACCCACTTTGTGACATCTTCCAAAAAACATAACATATTTGTTAAGCATGACCTCGCTTTTAAAAACCCATGTTGAAATGGGTTTATCAAGTTATTTTTAACAAGAAAATCAACTAGGTGATCTTTAATTACTCTTTCTAATAGTTTGCAAATCACCGATGTTAAACTCACTGGTCTATAGTTCTCTGACTTGTTTCTCGAACCTTTTTTAAATAATGGTATAATGTTTGCTTCTTTCCATTCTAACGGAACTATTCCCTCCTCTAATGACAAATTGAACACTGTTGCAAGCGGTATGCTGATTTGTTCTACAATTTCCAATAGTAATTTGGGAGGAATTCCATCCACTCCAGGTGATTTATTATCCTTCATATCTCTTAATTTCATAGCTACCATTGTTGGGGTTACAATTAGTTGTCCTAAATAGTTAAACTCTCTCCCTTCGAACTTAGTCTCAAATACTGGTAATATACTAATATCTTCCCTGGTAAACACCGAACTAAAGTACTCATTTAGGTTTTCTGCCATTAAGAATCCCTGTGTTATTATGTTTCCATCACTACCTTCTAGAGGACCGACCTTATCCTGAACTTTCTGTTTACTTCGAACATACGCATAAAAACTCTTGCTGTCATGTTTTATATTAAAAGCAATTTTTTGTTCGTAGCTTCTCTTTGAATTTCTAATGTCAGCTGTAGCTTGATTAAGAGCTTATTTATAAATACTATAGTCTTCTTCACTTCCAGTATGTCTATATCTCTTCCACATCATTTGCTTGTACTTGATTTTTCTAATGGCTTCCTTCGATAAGTGTTTCTTCTTTGACCGTTTCCCGTATTTTTTCAACGGAACAAATTTGTCAACGACGCAGTCAATTTCACTCTTAGTGAGTGTATGTCATCTGCCAGAAATCTTATGTACTCTACCCATGATCCATGACCCGTTCCATCCTTACAGTCCCATTTGCTTTCTTGATAAATGTATCTAGCCTAATCCTGTCCTGGTTGTTAATATTGCCACTCCAACACACTGCACCAAAGTAAAGGACACTGTTCACTATTGCAGTGTAACATATTATGCTACTTATTTGGCGCACAATGAATGATCTTTTTTCATACAAAAACTGAGTAAATTCAAACAGTCAACATTTAGCAGTACAGCATGTCCTGTTTATTTATAGGGATGGCACCATAGCTCTAGCAAGAACGTCCGGCGACGTCTTAGCGAACCCTGACAACATGGCTGTTTTCTGGTCAAGACGCAAGTAATTGGAGCTGCGAAAGACACTACACCTGTATGTTTACCTGCAGATCCATCAGCCCATGGTAGACAGAAAGAGTGAATGGTGAATTACATCTTTGTCAGAACTCTCTTTACTCAGCTGTGTAAACAAGTAATTGGCTATAGACAGTGGTGGATATTTGTTCACGAACCGTCTTGATTAATTAATTACAGCTTGGCTGGATGCTTCCCACAGTCATGAGATGGTGTTTAATTGAATAGGTCTGCCAGGGAGTAAAGTGTAAAGCACTTTGGATAATGCTGAGCAGACATGGGGTCAAATACATTGAAATTTATTTAAATACAAATACTCTTGAGGGATCCAAATACTTTTAATTCCTAAACACCAATTACAGATACTTAAAAGTATTTAAATACTTTCAAATACAAATATATTTGACTCCATGTCTGAGGATTGGATACTGCACTATATAAGAACTGTGTTGACAGGTGACATATGAAAATGGAGGTAACTCAATCCATTATCATTGTAGAAAATACAGTAGAATACATGTTGTGTTTTTTTTATATAAAATCATTGGAACTGGGCATGCTACTCGAAATGTTCTACATTTTTTGGTATATTTATACTATGGAATAATGTGTGGTGTTTTCTTTGTATGAAATGTCTTTTGTATTATATAAATGTTGTATCATGTTAGTTTACTTGGTGTTCTGGTTACTCTAATGTTATTTTAATTGTCAATAAATTGTCAGCAACACATTTCACTGTTGTTACAATACATGAATACATATTTGTTGGCAGATACATGTGAAAGTTGTCTAACCGAAGTACTGTCTGTTCCATACACAGAATATAACATCAATGGCCATTTGTAATATATCATGGCACATCTGAAACAGAACCAGATGTTTAAAAGAGTTGTTCATGAATAAGAAATATTAGTAGCACAATGTGGAACCTCACAGCTACTATTATGGTTAACTAGCCACTATCATGGTTACGTCGACAACAAAGTTACATTGCAATTAAGATCACCGCAGAATATTCGTAAATATGTCCACATATGTTATAGTTTAGAATATTTGTTCTGCTAGTTGTGTTACTTTTCCCCTGTTCAAATGGCTATTTTTAATAGAGATATTCCACTGTACATATATTTCAGCTAAATAAAACTTTATTATTCAGCATGAAGTCGATTTCATAAAGAACATGGGTGGTGATTTTCTTTTTTATTTAGCCCTCCAGAATTATGCTCCAAACCCTCCCTTTAAATATACCACGCCTATTAAAAGAACAATCAATATTGACATACATCTGTTTCATAGCCGCACAGGACCAAGCCTGTTACTCTGTGTCAGGCCGAGATATATCGGAGAGCCATTACCCCATATGATAGGTCTTTCAAATTGGGTAACCTCAAGTTGTGTATAACATATCCAACACTACACCACTGACTTGGAGAATAATACATGGCATGGCTGTGACTAAGTAAAATCTAACTGAATCCCGGGACCGAATGGGAGGTGGCCATCAACATACCTGTCAGTGTCACTGACCCGGCATCGACTCACTTAGTTGGCATTGATATTTGAATTACTTAAATTATTATCCAGCCCGGACTTCATAATGAACATTTAGGCCAATATGTCTTAGACACATAAATACTTACCTTCACCGACAGGCTCTGTGTGCAGAATAGCAGTCTCTTGAGGAGTCTTCCTAACAGTAGTAACAGGCTTTCGAAGTTTCGGCGAGTTTCGACCACTTGTCAATGTCGCCTCGGCTTGTTACTCGCCTCTGCATTTCGGCTTCCGGCGGGTCTTGTTTACCAGGTTTACCAGCGTGTTCAGTGCTATCTTGAAAATGTTGGCTCTTATTGGTGCAACCTAAATTCAGCTATTTCTGAACGAGAATCATGTTCGCTTCCCTATACGAAGCGGATGTATAGAGCGCCACCTGGCGATAATTTTTAATACATATTTGCCAGATCTGCCGCTCATTGCGCCGTACACTGATTACGCCACCCAGCAGTCAAAATGGCGCGACTGACGAACTTTGATAGAAAAGGTGTTCAGGTATTTTTACTAATAAACCACCGACTTTAAAAATGTGATTACCATTCAAAATAGTTCGTTTTTATTAACTCTTTCATGTGCATAGCATGTCACTTTTCCCTTTTGGTTACCTTTAACAAAATTCTTAAATTGTTGCAAACTTAGCTACTTCGATGGTCTTTGAAGAGGTTTTCGACTGTTGCTGATCACCTCGGGCCATTTCGGGTGTGCATCTATGACGATGAGAACATAGTTCCTTGAAAGTTGCCGGCATAGTCAACATGCACACGTTGCCCAGGTTTACTTGGCCATTCCCAAGGGTGTAAAGGGGCATGTGCAGGCATCTTCTGAAAGCTTTGATACCCTAGGCACCCTTTTGCCATCTGTTCAATGTCACTCAATTCCCGGCCACCACACATAGCTTCTGGCCAGGGATTTCAAGTTGATCACTCCTCAGTGCCCTTCCTGTAGCAAGTGCAGAACCTGCGGGTGAAGTTTAGCTGGTATTATTGCCCTGATTCCCCACATAAGACATACCTGTTGCAGGGAAAGTTCGTGCCGACGCGTGTAGTAATGAGCGATTTTATTGTCATCTACATATGACCAGCCATCCAAGGTTTGAGCATATACCTTCGACAGAATTGGATCATTGTGACTCACGTATTATTCGAGCATTGAACACTGTAACTGCCTGCACTTGAGATATATGGAAGTCTTCCACTGGATCGATTAATTCTTCATCCTGTTGGCAAGTCTCCTCCATTGGAAGACGTGATAATGCATCAGCGTTCGCATGTCTGGAAGTATTCCGAAACTTTAGTTCATAGTCCATTCTACACAAGAACACTCTGTAGCGCTGAAGTCTAGCAGATGTCAGTGTTGGCACTCCCTTGTTTGGACTAAGAGCAAAGGCTGATGGCCAGTCACTAATGTGAAGTGGCGGCCATATAGGTACGAGTGCAATTTCTTCACACCCCAAATCGCCGCAAGTGCTTCCTTGTCAATTTGGGCATAGTTACGTTCTGCGGATGTTAGTGAACGTGACACGAATCCGATTTGTCTGTCAGTTCCATCTCCCATTACGTGACACAACACGGTGCAAGTCCCGTAAGTTGATGCGTCACATTCCAACTTTATTGGCAAATGGGGTCATAGTGTGTTAACACCTGATCGGAGCTGATCATGCGCTTTGTTTCTGTAAATGCTTTCTCGCACGTTTCAGCCACAGCCACTTTCCTCCCTTCTCCAGCATCTGGTTCAGTGGCCACACTACTGAGGACAGATTGGGCAAAAATCGATGATAGTAATTGAGTAGGCCCAGATACGCCCTCAGCTGAGTCACATTCACCGGTCTGGGTGCATTTACTACATCGTCGATCTTGTCAGGCATCTTGTGGAGTGGTTGTTTTTCAATTCTGTGTCCGCAGTATGTGTTGTTATTTCAGCTCTCATGTTGTAGTCGCACATTTGTTCGAGAACTTGGTGCGAGTTCTCTTAGTGCACTTGGTAGGTATTCCCCGTGAATATGATGTCATCCAAAATCACCTGCGTTCCTGGAATATTCTGCAATATCTGGTATATCGTTCTTTGTCAGATTGGTATATCGTTCTTTGCCAGATTGCAGCTGCAGATGCGACGCCAAACAACAGTCTGTTTTATAGATACAGACCTTTGTGCATGTTGATGGTAAGATACTTCTTTACATTTCGTGTTGTAAGTATGCATGGGGCAGTTCGATCTTGGTGACCAGCCGCGAGATTAGCGAAAATATATTCAATCCCAGGTAGAGTATACTGACCTACTTTCAATTCTGGATTGATACTGACCTTGAAATCACCGCATACTTATCAATCCATTTGCCTTGGATACTGCGACGCCCGGAGTTGCCCAGTCGCTCCAATCGACTTTGGTAATGATTCCTTCGTTCTCTAGTTTCTGCAATTCCGCGACGATTTACGGTCGTACTTCTAGCCTTGTGGCATTTTGCGGTCGTTCCTTCCTTGAGATTCAGTTTTGCCTTAAGGCCCTTAATGGCCCCAAGTCTACGTTGAAATACATCTTCAAACTCCAACTTCATTTCCTCCAGTTGTTGCTGCAATCTCTCTGTACGCTGTGTTGCAGCAAGGTGTTTTGCTGAACTTCCAGTCTAGCTTGATATTATAAAACCACTGGCGCCCAAACAACGCTGGCCCTCCATTCATGACAACAAACAGTGGAAACCTTTGTTGTTGTCCGTTGTATTCAGCATCGACATCCACCATGCCAAGTGGAGAGATTTCTTCGCCAGAATAGGTCTTTCAGTTCTCCGAGGTATACATTATCTTCTTCCCCGGGAAATATTTACCAAACTGTTGTTTGTTTATCACGGATACGATTAAACCTGTATCTAGCTCCATCCGCAATGGAGTTCCATTGACTTTTGGATTCACTCAAATAATATTTTATCAGGTGATCTATTCATCGAATGTATCTCCAAAGCAGCCACATTCTCATCAATGTCTATCTTCGAGGATGTGTACTGGTGTACGTTGGGAACATGTGTGTTCCCCACCAGTGCTGCTGCGCGATGAATTTCCTCCCTGGTTACGTTGTTTTTCATAGAGTCCTCCATTTGACTGGCATGCTGGCTCGGGGTGTCCTTTCTGTTCACATTGGTGACACTGTGTATCTCTGAACCTGTATTCATCAGGAGTATTTCCATTCCGTGCACATCTGAAGCATGGGTTTCGGTACTATCTCCTGTTTTCCCTAGGTTGGAATTTGTAGCGGCCCCATCTCTGTACTGCTCAAGCTCAACAACATCCTTCGTAGCCGTTTCTACGGCTACAAAAATGTCCAGTGCACTGTCAAACGTCATGTTTCTCTCTAACAACAACTGCTTTTGTGTTTGTTCATTCCGAAGGCCACACACTAGTCTATGTCGAAGAGAATCTCCAAAGTTGCCCCTCGAATTCACAATATTCTGACAGCTTTCTATTTTGTGCAACGTATTGCGCGACTGTTTCGCCTTCCTGCTGTCTCTCGTATGGAATCGAAACCGTTCTGCAATTACGAAAGGCTTAGGTGATAAATGTTTGCGGAGTATCTCAGTCAACTGCGCGAATGTCTTAGTTGCAGGTTTAGATCTCTTAACAAGCTGTATGTCTTACCACCGATAAGACTTAGTAAAGCTGGCACTTGTTTCGCATCTGGAACGTCATTTGCCAGAAAATACTGTTCCTAACGTTCGTAGTAACGTAAACTGATTAACATTACGTTTATGTCTGCTAAAGGCAAAGAAAGTGCGTCATGGCATGGGCGAAAATAGACGTCAGTTTCAAAGCTTTCATTTTCGTGGATAAATCACATCTGCCAGTGTCATCTTACCAGTTATTTCTATCTTTATTATCACCAGATTGAAGTTAATTAGCGGAGACCAATAAATGGCGCCATTTTGGTGATTTGATTCTCCCAACGTACTGAGGTCATTCAGTGTATTTCGGCCAATGTACACCCGTAACGCTTCTGTCTGAGATTTCCGTGGCAACTCCTTGTCAGGTAATCCGCAAAAATGGCGTAGTGCCAGTTGTGTTGATGTTGGAATATCGCATATATCGAATGGATTGACGAATGTATCGAATGGATCGACGGTATTGAATGGATCGATGATATCGAAAGTTCGACGGTATCGAAGACATCGACGGTATCGAAAGGTCAACGGTATTGACGTTCGTTACATATCGAATAACGCGATACATCAAAGAAACTGTATATAACTTATGCAAGTACCGCGATACTTCGATATATCGAGTATCGAACCAGCACTAGTTGCATCCCAAGTACCGGTTGCTGAACTGATTGTGTGAACCAATACGTTCGCAGTTAACTTGGAAAAACGATACAACAGTATACTAAATATGCATCACATAAATATATAATTGAAATAAATTATAATATTATTAAACATGCTAGCTGAACACCGTTCATTGCAATGTCAAACATGGAGGAAAACTAATGTAACTAAAAGCAATGGTCGTGGACGCAATCGGGAAGGCCACTCGATTTTAATTATTGTTTGGTAGATTTTACGAAACTGTACATCTTACCGATGATGACAAGAAGAGCAAAAATCCAACATACCCTGTGAATGATTGTTGAGTGGTTATCTTGATTAAGTGAATATTTGTACATGGAATGGCAATGTTGTGAATGTGGAATTTGCTAAGTCTGCTGTTTGCCGAACACCACACAGATGTGCACCTAGGCTGCGCACAATAATAATAAAAATAACAAAGCGCAGTATATCCGGAAACAGTTCCGCTCAGATGCGCATAAATCAGGCACACTAAGAATTGACTATGATTTTGGAGACCAAAGATGATACTGTTTCCTGTACATGTCATAATTTACTTACTACTAAATATCCAAGCATATACAATCACTATGATGGATCTATATGTTGACCCACAAGTACTGTTGTATTGAAGTGAGAGGCGGAGAAATCACACAGACACCCACAATGTGGCTGCAATAGTTGGAAAAAGAGGTCTCACTTCTGCGTGCAAGAAATACTCTCGTGTGGGATGAGTTCGCCACATTTACGGATATTTCTCAACGAATTACTTTGGGTAATGTAATTGACGAAGCCTTTAAAGATAAGTATAGGCTGAACACTGCTGACGGAAAGTTTGACCTGTCACCAATTTTGAGAGACGGCGGAAGGTACCGATGTTCCGTGCGAACTGATGCAATAGAGTACAGCGATGCAGAAGTCATCGTCGTCTGGTAAGCCGTATTTTTTTTTTAGACTGCTAAGACTCCCCTTAACCAAATGTGTATTGTTTTATGCCTGACCTTTCTGAGATTTAAGTCTAGCTCACCGTTAGTAGACATTTTATAATACACATTACGCCTATTTCCCCAAGATAGCTGGCTCATTTAAGAAACGCGGATACATATTGTTAGTTTTAATCATATCATCATGTCTAAAGAATAAAATATAGAAAAGGTCAAGAATAATATCAAGTAAATGTTTAAAATGTATAGTTATATATTTACGTAAGACATATCTTGTTTTTTTCTCTCAAATCTCCTACAAGTAATCGCATTGTGTAATCCAATTTTATTTATATTACGAATATCATGTTATTGAATATGTTACAAATAATGGCAAATAGTATAAACTAACAATGTATTCCCTATTTGTACACTCTACTCAAGTATGTTTTAATTTTATTTAGTTTTTATTACGTAGTTTTATTTATTTTTAAACGTAAAGAGAGCAATAAGGGAAGGACACAATATTATGTTATATAGTTGTCGCGCCGCATCCAGGAGAACACCTGCAGGCTGCGCGAGACTGAAGAGCTCCTGAACTACGCAGCTCGTAACCTCGACACCTGCCAACCACTATCGCGCCGGGCGGCCAAGATGTCCAGCTTGCGTGACCGGCGTGGCGTGGGCTCTGCAAATGTCCGTAATTCGGTGAGAACCAGCTGAATCTCAGGCAACATGTCTCGTTCTGAGATACCAAGTGAAGAAAACACTGGAAAGCGTCAAAGCCTGCGTTGTCGTCGTGGTCTACGAGATGACATTGCGCGAGAGTCGGGGTTATGTTGCGAACGATATCTGCGTAGTCGCGAAACTCTACGAGATGACAACCGTCTCGATTATGCGTTGCCCAGTCTACAAAATATGGGACGTCGTCAAACCCTGCACAGTCGTCTACGAGACGACAACTGAAGAGAGTCGGCGTTGTCCAATCTGCAAGATTTGGGACATCGTCAAAGTGTGCGTTGCCCTGTACGAGATGTCGACCCTGCCGGATCTACGTTACCCAATCTACAAAACTTGTGTCGTCGTCAATCACTGCTTTTCCGTTTACGAGATGGTAAACATCGCCAAGCACTGCTACCCAATCTACGACTCGGAGGGCGCCGGCGGGCCGTGTGTGACCGTCTACGAGTCAATAAACGCCATTAGGTTATGTCATCAAGTAGTCAATATGATATCTATGCTGTGTTTTTGTTATCCCGTTAAGAAGAGTTGCGTGTTGACGATACAACTTGTGCTTGGATGTTGTTAAGTCAAAACATCGACAAGTATTGTTTGTATTTAAGTCTGCGTATCTAATGATGGCCTGTGGACGTAACGTTTACACGACGTTAGACGTACCGTGTGTTAGTGTGTGTGTGTGTGTGCGTGCGTGCGTGCGTGCGTGCGTGTGTGCGTGCGTGCGTGTGTGGTGTATGAGAGGGGAGGGCTTGCATGCGCATGTGTAATTGTGTCCGTGTGTTTGTGTGCGTGCGTGTGTTAGTATGCGTGCGTCCGTGCATGTATGTTTACTGACAAGTTTTTACGACAATGTTGTACCTTATTTGAAATACCGTATCTCTATCGGTTGCGCGTTACGTATTACTGTCCTCTTGTGACTGATCTGATGTACACAAGGGGCTTTGATTACGTTTCCGTTTAGGATTGAAGGAAGGTTTTAATTCGATTCATGTTTACGTGGAGGGGTAACCAACATTCACTACATGTCATGTGGTCTCTCTTATGAACATTTCAAATACATCAGCAGTGGGATAGATTGTTTCTCTACGCAGTTATCACGTCATGTTAAGCCTAGCCTTCGCTAGATACGTTTACATGTCCGCCGTGGAAAAGGGTCCTCTTTCAATACTAAATTACTAATAATATAGTGTACAAACTCAACCATTTGCTTTGAGAGGTCTCTTTCTCTAAATGAATATTGACGATATTTCACCACAATCATTTTCTCACCCAACCTAACCTTTTAGCCCTCGTTCATCGTTAATTTAAAAAATACAATTGTCACCATGTAAAAAGTGGCGGCCCTTGCAATGTATGTATATATGAGTGTATGTTTGTGTGTATTGTTTGTGCGTGCAAGCGGGTGTGTTTTGTCAAAATCTACCGTCCGTTTTTAGCCACTGCTAATCTCGCGAAAGCTTTACAGTCTATATGTTAACAAACATGTTATACATTGTTATAACAAATTACAGACAAACGTTGTTGAGACGTGTTTATTAGATCCATATATGTAACAAAACCAATAGTACACATTTTCAGAACAGAAATATCTTTAACGTTTTTTTATGGCGAATCACTAAAGTATTCATGCATGTAAAGTGATTTATTCTTATTACAATAGCAGAACCATTTGATATGAAATAACATTAACTCTATATAATCACATATAATTAACAGCTAATGTGTATATTATTATAAATGTGAATTAATTTACTAATCTCCGCATTGTCTTACGGATCATTATAATAAAACCTATTAGAAAGGCCACACATGAATTTCCCACCTTAAATATAGTGTGTGACTTTTTCAACAAGAAACAAGAACCGAATGTTGAACTCGAACGTGAAAAATGTGCTGCTCTACGGCTCAGAAACATGAAGAGTTATACAATATGAAGAGTTACGTAGATTACAAATATGCGTCAAAAAGAAACATCCTAAAACTAACTGACCGTACATTCCACTAATACAAAACCGACCAACAGGACATACCAAATATGCATCCAAGCAGTTTCAAGAGAGAAGCTAGGCCGCCATAAAAACAACAAAGTTAGAATGACAAGTTTCGTTTCAGCCATATGCTCCATCCGGGCGAAGAGGATTTAAAGAAGGAAATCGGCACGTCAACGATTGTAGATGTACAATATATGGCTATTGCATGTGAGGAGATGTCATGCTATATTGCACAAGGACATCCAAATTGATAATGAAAAAGCATTGATACGTGCAATCATGTGTCGCCTGGTGGATTGGTTCAGATGTCGTCATTGTTGAATATTGAACATCAGGTATGGCCGTGAGTGATGGTATCCATGGTCTGCCATCTGCAACAATGACTGTAGCAGTTATAAGTCTGAAGGTTGGACTTTGAAAACTGATTGATATTGTATGTAATGTAATGTATTTCTTTCTGAACATACTATATATATATATATATATATATATATATTATATATATATATATATATATATATATATATATATATATATATATATATATATGTATATATATATATATATATATATATATATATATATATAGTGTAGGATAATAGTTATACAATAAACAAACAATGTTAAGACACAAACTAACTGACCAAAAGTAAGAAACAATATTATATGTCGTTTTCATGTATCTTGTAGCAATGTGTAGTTATTTTGGTGATAATCAGCGATGGCACTTTCCAATAAAAGATGATGTTAAATGAAGCAATACTGGGAAACATTGATACATATTTGGACTCTATAATCACAGAAGGCTCCAGGCGAAGGCCACAGAAAGAGGCCGCATGAGCAACAGTTTGGGGCTAAATAAGTTCAAGAGTAACGCAATTGTTTGTGTACATCATTCATAGGAATACAAAATGTAAACTTCACATGTAATACCCACTTTCTAAAGCTGGACGGCGCATTAGTTCTTTGCAGGCTTTCTTCGTAAAATCACCAGATATTTCAATATATTTAATCACATTGAATTGTTCTTCACATTAGTGTTGTTTTTGAGCTGTTCTCGCGGTTGAACAGTTGATATTGACAAAACAAATTACTAGTTTGACTTCCACAATTCGAAATGGAGATCCCCAAGGGAGATAGACAGATATATAAACGTACAGTTTATGTGTGGAAGCGTACAAATCACAAATACTATATTAAAAATGTATATAACAATGAATGATATAGTGTACAATTACGAGAAGATAGCGAAGCCAAAGCAAACAGCTCCGGCTTGCGAAGATGCCGTCTGTTGTATTTTTCTAAACCACCCACAATGGAAGCAAAAGCATAATCAATGCATAAAGTGTTTAATGCGTTTATCGTCATCGGCCAGAATGAGTGCTTTCTCATCAAAAATCCACGCTGGTCTTGTATTAATATTACTTCTGATCCTCTAATTATACTGTTTACTTTAATTTTACCAAATAATTATATCAATATTGTAATTTTATATTAAACAAATCTGCATATACATACGTTAAACAATGAAAGGAAATTATTAGTTCGTTAAGTACAAGGACGGTAAACATGAAGTTAAGCAACTAAGCGTCATAAACAGGTGTCATTAACAGAGAGGCGTCCAATAGTGATGGTACATGGCCTATTGAGTGGCCTAGCTAAAACTTGTTTTAGCTAGGCCACTCCATGGAACAAATATCATGCCACCGCCCAAGCTAAACCTACATAACCATCACATTTTTAGTGTGTACTATAAACCTTTTCGGGCTGTTGCTCGCACGATATCATTTATTTATGTCACTTCAATCATTTGTTATTGTGGCGTTGTTATGCGCCCTTAATGCCAAGCACAATTCGCAACATAATAATAGTTTTCCAAAGTTAATATTTTACCATTCAACATACAACATTTAAATGTGTCTACATACTGACAGCATCCAATAAATTATAGATAGAAAATTTAAGTATGCTATTTGTTGGCGGGCGACCATTACAATAGCTAAAACCTCCACAATATTGTGTCAGCCAATCTGCCAAGAATACAACAGGCAGCTGAATAAACAGCTGATGTTTGTTATGAATATTGTTGTTGTTGTTGGCCTCCTTCTGTCTCGTGAGACAATGGGTTATGCGCCCACAGTGTGTCAGTCCGGGTTGCTGCAGCGCCTGCTCTGACTGTACAGTCCGATCCTTCAGCCGCATACTCTGATACAGTGGCTGCATTTGACGGTCTTCGCACGTGGCTCAGTGGTTGTTTCTCCCATCTGCATATTGTGCTGACAGCAGTATATTCTCATATAATATACATCACTGGAAACGTTCATCCCTACCAAATCAGCGTATTTTGTTCAATTTACATGGAAAAAACATCCCAAGCATTGTCCCGTGTACGTGTATATTTCGTCTAATGCGTCCGCCATGATTCTCGTCACCTCCTGGCAGTAACCGACGTCCTTATGCATTGGTCTCTGGACACATCCATCCAGGGGGAGTGGTGTATCTGAAACAAAGAGTTCACTATTTAGTGACGAACACCGAGGGTACAGGAGATCGTTTATTAGTCACGTAGCTTCTAACATAATTTCATTGGTGTTTGCAATACATCACCTCTGGCAAGGGGCATGAGACAGGGATCCTATTTGGCAGAACCAGCGTGTGTGTGTGTGTGTGTGTGTGTGTGTGTGTGTGTGTGTGTGTGTGTGTGTGTGTGTGTGTGTGTGTGTGTGTGTGTGTGTGTGTGTGTGTGTGTGTGTTGTGTGTGTGTGTGTGTGTGTGTGTTTGTGTGTGTGTGTGTGTGTGTGTGTGTGTGTGTGTGTGTGTGTGTGTGTGTATGTGTAACATAAATATCTGACACTTCAGAGCCAATTCCCAGTATGGTGTGTGCATGTCCTTTGGCATAATGACGGCCTTGGATCTTTCGCACAACAAATGAGACATTCATTTGTGTAACTTTAACTGCTGCCGAAAGTAACACAGATGGCATAGCACTGCATACATCAGATTCCAGGGTGAACACACCACACCACCTGCAGAACACTCTGAATGGACAGGAATTTCGCGTATATCATCTTTGGTTTATGGCACAAGGGTCTCGGTTTGTACGGTTTCCAGTAATCGTGCTAACGGATCCGATTCTGTGATAACCCGGAAAGACTGAACCACAATTAAAAGTGTCTGCAATTCTAGGCCTATCCGTCACTGCGCATCAGTATCATGAAAGACTCGTCCTGCCTATGCCAGTTTCCCTCTTGCTCAGATATGGTAACATCTTTGGAGCAATCATAGCATTCCCTGGCTTCAGTCAAACACGGACATGATACGTTCGAGATCACTGCCTGATATAATAATGAATGGATGTTTTCGTCTTCGGGTGATACATACTGCTGGGTTACTATCTCCCGCCATCTTATACTAAGACTATAGAATAGGTAGTCGAGACTCCCTCTCTGACTGCAAGGAATATCAATTGTTAAAGTGAAGACGAACGTACTGTCATTTAAAAACAAAAAACGCATAACCGGGGTAATTAAATAATAATAAAAATTTATTTCTTAGATAGCGCCCCATCTAAAGAATTGTTCTGGGGCGCTTTACAATATTTATTCCTAATTGAGTTAAAATAATAATAACAATGAATAAATATAACGTTAATACAATATAACTTTGATAAGATATGCGTATGCTAATAAAGACATAAAATTTCCTTAAAATGGCAAGAAAAAAATGGCACACAACTATACAGTGTATTAATAATATATATATATATATATATATATATATATATATATATATATATATATATATATATATATATAGTAGTTGTATCAGTATGTGTTAAATAAATAAAATAATAAAGGTATGTAATAAATTATATAATAAATAAATAAAAATAAATTAATGAATAGCTGACTAATTAATTACGATCGTCGATTGAGCATTTTACTGCCGGGTAGACTTGACCGTACGAAACAAAACACCCTTACTTGTGACTCCCCAAATCATTAGAATGTACCACATCCGGACCAAGTATTTGTTGCCGGATATTCCAGAAACCCATGTAAAATTTTAAGTACAAACGGGAAGAATAACATACGGTCTTTAAAACCTCGTTAATTTAAGTAATCTCTGGTCGAACCCTTCTCGCACACTACTGTGCTGCCAACTCTGACTTCGCACCACGTGGCATACAACTACCCTATTAATGCCCACGATAACCAATTCTTGGGAGAACTCATCAATTCGCATATCTACAAGCAACGTCTGCGAATGCCCAGCGTGGTCCAAATCATTACCATCAACACTAAACTGATTGCCAGGTACTTATTTATATAGCTGATTGAACTGGAGCAATGCAGAATGAAAAACTTGACCAAGGTTTTAACAACGCAGCACAGGATTCGAATCCGGGTTCTCTTACTCGAAAGTCCGAAGCTTTACCTCTGAGCCATTCCTCTCTCTCTCTTTGTCTGCCTGTCTGTCTGTCCCTCCTCCCCCCTCCCCCTCCCTCCCTCCCTCCCTCCCTCCCTCCCCCTCCCTCCCTCCCTCCCCCTCCCTCCTCCCTCCCTCCCTCCTCCCTCCCTCCCTCCCTATCTCTATCTCTATCGTTCTCTGTCTCTGTCTCTCTCTGTCTCTCTGCCTCCCTCTCCCCTCTCTCTCTCTCTCTCTCTCTCTCTCTCTCTCTCTCTCTCTCTCTCTCTCTCTCTCCCTCTCCCTCTCTCTCATTATTAATTGTAATGCTGTGTTGTGTTACGTTGCATTACATTATATTTCATTATATTATAATAATGTATTATTGGAAGATGCCAATCACGACATTCTAACAAACAACCAGAAAACTTACCTCCGTTGACGCAAAAACCGCTTCAGCAAGAAACAGTGTGAATCTCCAACGATATACACGCTCGACGCGGTACTGTTTACTGTTCATAAACCTCGGAATGAAGGAGAAGGAAGATCGCAGTTGAAACAAAATGATGGCACTTCGCAGCCCTGTGGTCTGAATAAACTCGGTCCTCTTCTAACTCAAATTTAAACATAAACTTGACAAACTACACAAATAATTTAATCTATTATCAAACACCATAAAGAAACAGCTACGAAAAACAAATATTCATCAATATAAAATTGAAAATGCGGAAAACAAAGACAATCCAAGTTCATTCTCGAATAGACTTTTATATGAATGAGGTCGAACCCGCTTCAGCTATCTCTTATACAGCGGTGTATAACCTTGGTACCATTTCAGAAATAAATATTTATGTTGAGTCTTCCACATAAAGCACAACATGTCCCTGTTAGTTATATGCACTAAATGCAGTCATATAAATGAGGTTGTTAGGGGTGGAAGGACGTTGGAGAGAAGGACAGAAGGTTTAGTGGATAAAGAGACAGATAGAGAGACAACACGACATAAACCAATTAGACTGAGACAAACCCGGAAGGTACACATTTATCAAATTGATCGAATTAGAAACAAATGTTAACCAAGAAAATGTGACAAATAGCACCAGAACTGGGACACTATGCACTAAGGGATAGGCGCCGAGTACCAATGGTGGAGAACAAAGTATTAACGGAAATACACCATGCCGCCCCTACGTTTCACGGAAATAGACGGAGCAGCAATGATACGACAAGCGACTGTTACAAGCTCGCAATGCAATGCACCAACAAGTAGGAACATGTAGGCAATAACAGTGACCTGGAACATGGCACGAGGTAGCTGAAACATCAGAGACGGCTGTAGCAAGACACGATAGGTTTCTGTGAATAGATCCAATGAAACATACGTGATACTGTGGAATCATTTCTTTTTATCTGAGTCAACAAATACACGACAAATCGCTATTCAATTTAACAGTAATCATCATCTAAGTAATTAATTAGAGTAACGTCAACACTAGTAGGCCAGGAAGGTAGACTGTAGATATTCTACAGAGTAAAACAATACAACGAATTATCAATTCATCCTTGTGACAGCATCTGTTTTATTGCTACGACAATAGAACAAAGATCCTTACCATTGCCTTTGGTTCGCCATTGGTGACGACGAATGTGTAAATAAATTAGAAGATGACCAGAAGGCTCCTAGAGTGATGCCTATGATCAAGCCGGTTCTCAGTTGTCCACCTTTTGCGGTTGTCAACATAAACTGTGTGTTACCAGTCATGTCTGACATCAACACATCACACACAACACCAGTTTAAAGACATTTACATTGCTTTAGTCAATATGATTCAGGGTATGAATTACACTTAACCAAAAAGACGTTTTACAATCAGTACAAGTGCTCATTAAAAATAGACGGTATATTCTTAGAGTTTCTTTTGATTACTTTCCGTATAGTCCGCTATGGACGTGCAGCATGAGTGCATATGCTTCGGTGGACAGCTACTAATTGATCACGCAAGTAGCACAAGCTGTCAGTGTTAGCTAAATGTACCAATTGAATACACACAATAAGAGCACACATTTAAAATCACACTTGAACAATTGATTTTGTGTATGATTTCACATCTGGAAACGATACTAAATTTGGTGTGAATATCGAACAGTAAAGGTGTGGCTGAACAACTGGGTTTTGAGCTCAGTTCTACATTATATTTGATTTCAAATATGTTTTTTATATTCAAAAAATTAATCAATGCACTCTTTTCAAAATGCTGTATCAACTGTAGAGTTTACGAAATTGACCATTTGTATTCCACGTTATTGCATCAAAATGT
>CAXIVS010000729.1:15000-16940 GCA_964035775.1 Osedax frankpressi | reverse complement strand
AATCAAAATAGTTTTCTCTTCGATTAGTTAGTTTTGCCTAATTAATTGTTTACCGAGTTGAAAACTCTTAGTCCGTCTCAGAACACGAATAGTTAGGTTCGCCTAATTAATTCGTTGCCTATATGCGAAATCAAAATAGTTTTCTCTTCGATTAGTTAGGTTTGCCTAATTAATTATTTGCTTATTGGTGAAATAATAAACCTTTCCACTGCGATTATATCACGGTGAATTGGTTTGATTTACTTGCATAAGTAAAAATTGCATTGATACAAATGAAAATTGTTTTGACTAGCTTTGATTATCTAAAAATTTTAACCATTTCACTATGATTTTATCATGGTGAAATGGTTTTTTATACGTAAAGTACTTCCGAACATTTTATAATTATTTCTGATTTGTGAAAATTTTCAAAGTTGGATATTTTTAACATTTTTGTACACGTGAATATTTTATTAATTGTGAAAATTCGAAAAATTTTGACTCTAAAAAAATGTTCTTAATTTTTCGTAATTATAAAACTTTTCGAACTTGTAAAAATTTTTTACTTGTAAATTTTTTTAAAATTTTTGTATTTGTAAATATTTTATTAATTTTTCGCAATTATAAAAATTTTCGAACTTGTAAAAATTTTTTACTTGTAAATTTTTTAACTCGTAAAATTTTTGTATCCTTAAATTTTTTTTAATTTTTGTATTTGTAAATATTTTATTAATTTTTCGCAATTATAAAAATTTTCGAACTTGTAAAAATTTTTTACTTGTAAATTTTTTAACTCGTAAATTTTTTGTATCCTTAAAATTTTTTTTAATTTTTGTATTTGTAAATATTTTATTAATTTTATGGTCGTAAAAAAAACCCGACATAAAAACCTTATAATAAATATTTAAAAAAATATCACCCCCACCCCCCCCCCGAAGCATCAAAATTTAAAATGTTTTGTATTTTAATGCTCAGGGTTTGGTTTCGGCTGAAATGTGTATTATTAAAGTAAATTTAATAACACCCGCAATCAACTTTCACCAATTAATTCAACTTCGTCTTCGAGTCCTCGATATTGAACTTCGTCTTCGGGTCCTCGATATTAAACTTCGTCTTCGGGTTCTCGATATTAAACTTCGTCTTCGGGTCCTCGATATTAAACTTCGTCTTCGGGTTCTCGATATTAAACTTCGTCTTCGGGTCCTCGATATTAAACTTCGTCTTCGGGTCCTCGATATTAAACTTTGTCTGTTAACGTTAACGTTAACGTTAACGTTAACGTTAACGTTAACGTTAAACTCATAGTATTCGTATGATCTTCGATAGAAATTCCGTTAAACTTGTACCCGCACGTTAGTCTCTACGCTCGTTGTTCACAATGTTAGATTTCGATAACCTTAATCGTATTTACTCCCGCCGTTTACCCTTGTTCGGTTGAATTTCATTACTTTTACATTCGGAGCACTGCGTAGAAATCATATCGCTTCATCACCGGCATAAGAATATCGTTACCGCGGCTTTCATTTTAAGGGCTAGTTGATTCGGCAGGTGAGTTGTTACACACTCCTTAGCGGATTCCGACTTCTATGGCCACCGCCCTGCTGTCTATATCAATCAACACCTTTGGCGCGGTTCTCAAACAGCCTTTTCACCTTTTCACGAGCGTCGTCTCGAGTAGGCATAACGCTCCTTTCCAGTCCCGATGCGCCTCGGGCAGGCTCAACAAAATTACCGATCCGAAAGACCGTGCAGGCTTGAATAACCTTAATAGACAAATACCGGGATTACCACTCCACCACGACATCGCCTCCGTTGGTCTGTGTCCAGCGGGCGCTACGTAGAGGTAGAGATTATCTTGATGGCATACGCGTATGCCACCCTTGCTCAACAGGTATGCACATGTGCGAGTAACTAGTCATCACTTTTCAGGCGGATTCAGACAGACTTATCGGGCCAATACC
>CAXIVS010000729.1:0-5000 GCA_964035775.1 Osedax frankpressi | reverse complement strand
TATCGTTAGTTAGCTTTGCCTAATTGATACATTGTTAAAGGGGAACTAATACTTCCGTTAGTATTTCCGATAACTGCATTACATAGATTATCTATCTAATACAACTATTTAGTTAGCTTTGCTATCTAATATCACCACAAGGGTGGTGTTATTTCGTTTGCTATTTAAACTGTAGTATTAGGTAGATTTTTTCTATAACGACTATGTTAATTTTCTAAGTCTTCCTAATTGTAGGAACAGTTTTCTCTTCGGGTAATTGAAAACTGTACGATTGAATAGTCCTTCTCAGAACACGAATAGTTAGGTTCGCCTAATTAATTCGTTGCCTATATGCGAAATCAAAATAGTTTTCTCTTCGATTAGTTAGGTTTGCCTAATTAATTGTTTACCGAGTTGAAAACTCTTAGTCCGTCTCAGAACACGAATAGTTAGGTCCCCAAATTAATTCGTTGCCTATATGGGAAATCAAAATAGTTTCTCTTCGATTAGTTAGGTTTGCCTAATTAATTGTTTACCGAGTTGAAAACTCTTTAGTCCGTCTCAGAACACGAATAGTATAGGTTCGCCTAATTAATTCGTTGCCTATATGCAGAAATCAAAATAGTTTTTCTCTTCGATTAGTTAGGTTTGCCTAATTAATTGTTTTACCGAGTGAAAACTCTTAGTCCGTCTCAGAAACACGAATAGTTAGGTTCGCCTAATTAAATCGTTGCCTATATGCGAAATCAAAATAGTTTTCTCTTCGATTAGTTAGGTTTGCCTAATTAATTGTTTACGGAGTTGAAAACTCTTAGTCCGTCTCAGAACACGAATAGTTAGGTTCGCCTAATTAATTCGTTGCCTATATGGGAAATCAAAATAGTTTTCTCTTCGATTAGTTAGTTTTGCCTAATTAATTGTTTACCGAGTTGAAAACTCTTAGTCCGTCTCAGAACACGAATAGTTAGGTTCGCCTAATTAATTCGTTGCCTATATGCGAAATCAAAATAGTTTTCTCTTCGATTAGTTAGGTTTGCCTAATTAATTGTTTACCGAGTTGAAAACTCTTAGTCCGTCTCAGAACACGAATAGTTAGGTTCGCCTAATTAATTCGTTGCCTATATGCGAAATCAAAATAGTTTTCTCTTCGATTAGTTAGGTTTGCCTAATTAATTATTTGCTTATTGGTGAAATAATAAACCTTTCCACTGCGATTATATCACGGTGAATTGTTTGATTTACTTGCATAAGTAAAATATTGCCATTGATACAAATGAAAATTGTTTTGACTAGCTTTGATTATCTAAAAATTTTAACCATTTCACTATGATTTTATCATGGTGAAATGGTTTTTTTATACGTAAAGTACTTCCGAACATTTTATAATTATTTCTGATTTGTGAAAATTTTCAAAGTTGGATATTTTTAACATTTTTGTACACGTGAATATTTATTAATTGTGAAAATTCGAAAAATTTTGACTCTAAAAAAAATGTTCTTAATTTTTCGTAATTATAAAACTTTTCGAACTTGTAAAAATTTTTTACTTGTAAATTTTTTTAAAATTTTTGTATTTGTAAATATTTTATTAATTTTTCGCAATTATAAAATTTTCGAACTTGTAAAAATTTTTTACTTGTAAATTTTTTAACTCGTAAAATTTTTGTATCCTTAAATTTTTTTTAATTTTTGTATTTGTAAATATTTTATTAATTTTTCGCAATTATAAAATTTTCGAACTTGTAAAAATTTTTTACTTGTAAATTTTTTAACTCGTAAATTTTTTGTATCCTTAAAATTTTTTTTTAATTTTTGTATTTGTAAATATTTTATTAATTTTTATGGTCGTAAAAAAAACCCGACATAAAACCTTATAATAAATATTTAAAAAATATCACCCCCACCCCCCCCCGAAGCATCAAAATTTAAAATGTTTTGTATTTTAATGCTCAGGGTTTGGTTTCGCTGAAATGTGTATTATTAAAGTAAATTTAATAACACCCGCAATCAACTTTCACCAATTAATTCAACTTCGTCTTCGAGTCCTCGATATTGAACTTCGTCTTCGGGTCCTCGATATTAAACTTCGTCTTCGGGTTCTCGAATATTAAACTTCGTCTACGGGTCCTCGATATTAAACTTCGTCTTCGGGTTCTCGATATTAAACTTCGTCTTCGGGTCCTCGATATTAAACTTCGTCTTCGGGTCCTCGATATTAAACTTTGTCTGTTAACGTTAACGTTAACGTTAACGTTAACGTTAACGTTAACGTTAAACTCATAGTATTCGTATGATCTTCGATAGAAATTCCGTTAAACTGTACCCGCACGTTAGTCTCTACGCTCGTTGTTCACAATGTTAGATTTCGATAACCTTAATCGTATTTACTCCCGCCGTTTACCCTTGTTCGGTTGAATTTCATTACTTTTACATTCGGAGCACTGCGTAGAAATCATATCGCTTCATCACCGGCATAAGAATATCGTTACCGCGGCTTTCATTTAAGGGCTAGTTGATTCGGCAGGTGAGTTGTTACACACTCCTTAGCGGATTCCGACTTCTTATGGCCACCGCCCTGCTGTCTATATCAATCAACACCTTTGGCGCGGTTCTCAAACAGCCCTTTTCACCTTTTCACGAGCGTCGTCTCGAGTAGGCATAACGCTCCTTTCCAGTCCCGATGCGCCTCGGGCAGGCTCAACAAAATTACCGATCCGAAAGACCGTGCAGGCTTGAATAACCTTAATAGACAAATACCGGGATTACCACTCCACCACGACATCGCCTCCGTTGGTCTGTGTCCAGCGGGCGCTACGTAGAGGTAGAGATTATCTTGATGGCATACGCGTATGCCACCCTTGCTCAACAGGTATGCACATGTGCGAGTAACTAGTCGTCACTTTTCAGGCGGATTCAGACAGACTTATCGGGCCAATACCCTTAATAGACAAATACCGGATTACCACTCCACCACGACATCGCCTCCGTTGGTCTGTGTCCAGCGGGCGCTACGTAGAGGTAAAGATTATCTTGATGGCATACGCGTATGCCACCCTTGCTCAACAGGTATGCACATGTGCGAGTAACTAGTCATCACTTTTCAGGCGGATTCAGACAGACTTATCGGGCCAATACCCTTAATAGACAAATACCGGATTACCACTCCACCACGACATCGCCTCCGTTGGTCTGTGTCCAGCGGGCGCTACGTAGAGGTAGAGATTATCTTGATGGCATACGCGTATGCCACCCTTGCTCAACAGGTATGCACATGTGCGAGTAACTAGTCATCACTTTTCAGGCGGATTCATATAGACTTATCAGGTCATATACCCTTAATAGAGTCATAGTTACTGCCGCCAAGGATATCATGATTAATCGTCTTAGTTGGTTAATACAATATGCGTTGCTAAATACAATTTAATGTACAAAATCAACGATTATTCAGTATCCTTTAAATAAAACTCCCCGATAAACCGAAACAATTACGAACGATTTGTATTCGAGTTATTTCAGGATATCGGAGAAATTGAATATGAATAAATATGAATATTTAATAAAAAAAAATTTTTTGTCTCGAAAATTTTTTTTTTTGAGGCCCGTGGGCCTCCTCGCGAAAAAATACGTGTTTTTTTCAATTTTTGACATAGGTGCAGTTGACGACTTTTTTTTTTTTTTTTAGTTAGCTACGGATTATGATTCGTTCTGTTCTAACTAGTGTAAATAGCTATGTCGCAACTTTACTTATCAATTGTTAAAAAGTTATAGGCGGTTGAATTTTTGTTTTTTTTTTTAGACCTCAATAACTCTTAAAGTAATGCGAATTGTATGACCATTCAAACTGTCCGACCTTATATTAATACGAAGATAATTATTTAATTAAAAAAAGTACAATATTTTTTTGAAAATTTTTTTAGTCTCCGTCCTACTCAAATTTTCAAAAAATCGAGCTCGAAGCTCCGATTTTTGCGAAAAAAGCTTGCTCACGGGCAAGGGAAAAAAGTATCGTGTTAAGCAGCCGCTTTTTTTTTTTTTTTTCTCTAAAATGCCGTAATAAGTGGGGAGAATTAAAAAAAAAAAAATTTCCATGGAGCCGAAAAACTTAGTCAAATTTTATAAAAAAAATTCACAAAAAATTTTACTAAGTTATTCGGCTTCATGGAAATTTTTTTTTAATTCTCCCGACTTATTACGGCATTTTAGAAAACAAATTATAAAAATAGCGGCTGTTGAACAAACCTTTTTTTAATGCCCAATCTAATCTCTTTTTGGCGAATTTCGGAGCGTCGAACTCGATTTTTTAAAAAATATATATAATTGCAAAGGTTTTTTTTTTTTTTTTTTTTTCCTTTAAAATGCGGTAATATAACAGGATTTTTTTTTTTTTAATTGATTTAATTTTTGTAAAAAAAATTCTAAAAAAATTTGACTAAGTTATTCGGGTCCATGAAAAAAAAATTTTTTTTTAATTTTCCCCACCTATTACGGCATTTTAGAAAAAAAAAAAAAAAAAAAGCGGCTGCTTAACACGATACTTTTTCCCTTGCCCGTGAACAAGCTTTTTTCGCAAAAATCGGAGCTTCGAGCTCGATTTTTTGAAAATTTGACTTTGACGGCGACTAAAAAAATTTTCAAAAAAATATTGTACTTTTTTTAATTAAATAATTATCTTCGTATTAATATAAGGTCGGACAGTTAGAATGGTCATATAATTCGCATTACTTTAGGAGTTATTGAGGTCTAAAAAAAAAAAAAAAAATTTTCAACCGCCTATAACTTTTTAACAATTGAAAAGAAAAAGTTGCGACATAGCTATTTACACTAGTTAGAACAAAACGAGTCAAAATCGGTAGCTAACAAAAAAAAAAAAAAAAAAAAGTCGTCAACTGCACCTATGTCAAAAATTGAAAAAAACACGTATTTTTTCGCGAGGAGGCCCACGGGCCTCAAAAAAAAAATTTTCGAGACAAAAAATTTTTTAAAATTAAACATTCAGTTGTTTAAATAAGCTCAATCGGTAA
>CAXIVS010000727.1:0-5000 GCA_964035775.1 Osedax frankpressi | reverse complement strand
CGAAAAAATACGTGTTTTTTCAATTTTTGACATAGGTGCAGTTGACGACTTTTTTTTTTTTTTTTTTGTTAGCTACCGATTTTGACTCGTTTTGTTCTAACTAGTGTAAATAGCTATGTCGCAACTTTTTCTTTTCAATTGTTAAAAAGTTATAGGCGGTTGAAATTTTTTTTTTTTTTTTTAGACCTCAATAACTCCTAAAGTAATGCGAATTATATGACCATTCTAACTGTCCGACCTTATATTAATACGAAGATAATTATTTAATTAAAAAAAGTACAATATTTTTTTTGAAAATTTTTTTAGTCGCCGTCAAAGTCAAATTTTCAAAAAATCGAGCTCGAAGCTCCGATTTTTGCGAAAAAAGCTTGTTCACGGGCAAGGGAAAAAAGTATCGTGTTAAGCAGCCGCTTTTTTTTTTTTTTTTTTCTAAAATGCCGTAATAGGTGGGGAAAATTAAAAAAAATTTTTTTTCATGGACCCGAATAACTTAGTCAAATTTTTTTAGAATTTTTTTTACAAAAATTAAATCAATTAAAAAAAAAAAAAATCCTGTTATATTACCGCATTTTAAAGGAAAAAAAAAAAAAAAAAAAAAACCTTTGCAATTATATATATTTTTTAAAAAATCGAGTTCGACGCTCCGAAATTCGCCAAAAAGAGATTAGATTGGGCATTAAAAAAAGGTTTGTTCAACAGCCGCTATTTTTATAATTTGTTTTCTAAAATGCCGTAATAAGTCGGGAGAATTAAAAAAAAATTTCCATGAAGCCGAATAACTTAGTAAAATTTTTTGTGAATTTTTTTTATAAAATTTGACTAAGTTTTTCGGCTCCATGGAAATTTTTTTTTTTTTAATTCTCCCCACTTATTACGGCATTTTAGAGAAAAAAAAAAAAAAAAAGCGGCTGCTTAACACGATACTTTTTTCCCTTGCCCGTGAGCAAGCTTTTTTCGCAAAAATCGGAGCTTCGAGCTCGATTTTTTGAAAATTTGAGTAGGACGGAGACTAAAAAATTTTCAAAAAAAATATTGTACTTTTTTTAATTAAATAATTATCTTCGTATTAATATAAGGTCGGACAGTTTGAATGGTCATACAATTCGCATTACTTTAAGAGTTATTGAGGTCTAAAAAAAAAAAACAAAATTCAACCGCCTATAACTTTTTAACAATTGATAAGTAAAAGTTGCGACATAGCTATTTACACTAGTTAGAACAGAACGAATCATAATCCGTAGCTAACTAAAAAAAAAAAAAAAAAGTCGTCAACTGCACCTATGTCAAAAATTGAAAAAAAACACGTATTTTTTCGCGAGGAGGCCCACGGGCCTCAAAAAAAAAAATTTTCGAGACAAAAAATTTTTTTTTATTAAATATTCATATTTATTCATATTCAATTTCTCCGATATCCTGAAATAACTCGAATACAAATCGTTCGTAATTGTTTCGGTTTATCGGGGAGTTTTATTTAAACGATACTGAATAATCGTTGATTTTGTACATTAAATTGTATTTAGCAACGCATATTGTATTAACCAACTAAGACGATTAATCATGATATCCTTGGCGGCAGTAACTATGACTCTATTAAGGGTATATGACCTGATAAGTCTATATGAATCCGCCTGAAAAGTGATGACTAGTTACTCGCACATGTGCATACCTGTTGAGCAAGGGTGGCATACGCGTATGCCATCAAGATAATCTCTACCTCTACGTAGCGCCCCGCTGGACACAGACCAACGGAGGCGATGTCGTGGTGGAGTGGTAATCCCGGTATTTGTCTATTAAGGGTATTGGCCCGATAAGTCTGTCTGAATCCGCCTGAAAAGTGATGACTAGTTACTCGCACATGTGCATACCTGTTGAGCAAGGGTGGCATACGCGTATGCCATCAAGATAATCTTTACCTCTACGTAGCGCCCGCTGGACACAGACCAACGGAGGCGATGTCGTGGTGGAGTGGTAATCCCGGTATTTGTCTATTAAGGGTATTGGCCCGATAAGTCTGTCTGAATCCGCCTGAAAAGTGACGACTAGTTACTCGCACATGTGCATACCTGTTGAGCAAGGGTGGCATACGCGTATGCCATCAAGATATCTCTACCTCTACGTAGCGCCCGCTGGACACAGACCAACGGAGGCGATGTCGTGGTGGAGTGGTAATCCCGGTATTTGTCTATTAAGGTTATTCAAGCCTGCACGGTCTTTCGGATCGGTAATTTTGTTGAGCCTGCCCGAGGCGCATCGGGACTGGAAAGGAGCGTTATGCCTACTCGAGACGACGCTCGTGAAAAGGTGAAAAGGCTGTTTGAGAACCGCGCCAAAGGTGTTGATTGATATAGACAGCAGGGCGGTGGCCATAGAAGTCGGAATCCGCTAAGGAGTGTGTAACAACTCACCTGCCGAATCAACTAGCCCTTAAAATGAAAGCCGCGGTAACGATATTCTTATGCCGGTGATGAAGCGATATGATTTCTACGCAGTGCTCCGAATGTAAAAGTAATGAAATTCAACCGAACAAGGGTAAACGGCGGGAGTAAATACGATTAAGGTTATCGAAATCTAACATTGTGAACAACGAGCGTAGAGACTAACGTGCGGGTACAAGTTTAACGGAATTTCTATCGAAGATCATACGAATACTATGAGTTTAACGTTAACGTTAACGTTAACGTTAACGTTAACGTTAACGTTAACAGACAAAGTTTAATATCGAGGACCCGAAGACGAAGTTTAATATCGAGGACCCGAAGACGAAGTTTAATATCGAGAACCCGAAGACGAAGTTTAATATCGAGGACCCGAAGACGAAGTTTAATATCGAGAACCCGAAGACGAAGTTTAATATCGAGGACCCGAAGACGAAGTTCAATATCGAGGACTCGAAGACGAAGTTGAATTAATTGGTGAAAGTTGATTGCGGGGTGTTATTAAATTTAACTTTAATAATACACATTTCAGCCGAAACCAAACCCTGAGCATTAAAATACAAAACATTTTAAATTTGATGCTTCGGGGGGGGGGTGGGGTGATATTTTTTTAAATATTTATTATAAGGTTTTTATGTCGGGTTTTTTTTACGACCATAAAAATTAATAAAATATTTACAAATACAAAAATTAAAAAAAATTTTAAGGATACAAAAAATTTACGAGTTAAAAATTTACAAGTAAAAAATTTTTACAAGTTCGAAAATTTTTATAATTGCGAAAAATTAATAAAATATTTACAAATACAAAAATTAAAAAAAATTTAAGGATACAAAAATTTTACGAGTTAAAAAATTTACAAGTAAAAAATTTTTACAAGTTCGAAAATTTTTATAATTGCGAAAAATTAATAAAATATTTACAAATACAAAATTTTAAAAAAATTTACAAGTAAAAAATTTTTACAAGTTCGAAAAGTTTTATAATTACGAAAAATTAAGAACATATTTTTTAGAGTCAAAATTTTTCGAATTTTCACAATTAATAAAATATTCACGTGTACAAAAATGTTAAAAATATCCAACTTTGAAAATTTTCACAAATCAGAAATAATTATAAAATGTTCGGAAGTACTTTACGTATAAAAAACCATTTCACCATGATAAAATCATAGTGAAATGGTTAAAATTTTTAGATAATCAAAGCTAGTCAAAACAATTTTCATTTGTATCAATGCAATTTTTACTTATGCAAGTAAATCAAACCAATTCACCGTGATATAATCGCAGTGGAAAGGTTTATTATTTCACCAATAAGCAAATAATTAATTAGGCAAACCTAACTAATCGAAGAGAAAACTATTTTGATTTCGCATATAGGCAACGAATTAATTAGGCGAACCTAACTATTCGTGTTCTGAGACGGACTAAGAGTTTTCAACTCGGTAAACAATTAATTAGGCAAACCTAACTAATCGAAGAGAAAACTATTTTGATTTCGCATATAGGCAACGAATTAATTAGGCGAACCTAACTATTCGTGTTCTGAGACGGACTAAGAGTTTTCAACTCGGTAAACAATTAATTAGGCAAAACTAACTAATCGAAGAGAAAACTATTTTGATTTCCCATATAGGCAACGAATTAATTAGGCGAACCTAACTATTCGTGTTCTGAGACGGACTAAGAGTTTTCAACTCCGTAAACAATTAATTAGGCAAACCTAACTAATCGAAGAGAAAACTATTTTGATTTCGCATATAGGCAACGAATTAATTAGGCGAACCTAACTATTCGTGTTCTGAGACGGACTAAGAGTTTTCAACTCGGTAAACAATTAATTAGGCAAACCTAACTAATCGAAGAGAAAACTATTTTGATTTCGCATATAGGCAACGAATTAATTAGGCGAACCTAACTATTCGTGTTCTGAGACGGACTAAGAGTTTTCAACTCGGTAAACAATTAATTAGGCAAACCTAACTAATCGAAGAGAAAACTATTTTGATTTCCCATATAGGCAACGAATTAATTAGGCGAACCTAACTATTCGTGTTCTGAGACGGACTAAGAGTTTTCAACTCGGTAAACAATTAATTAGGCAAACCTAACTAATCGAAGAGAAAACTATTTTGATTTCGCATATAGGCAACGAATTAATTAGGCGAACCTAACTATTCGTGTTCTGAGACGGACTATTCAATCGTACAGTTTTCAATTACCCGAAGAGAAACTGTTCCTACAATTAGGAAGACTTAGAAAATTAACATAGTCGTTATAGAAAAAATCTACCTAATACTACAGTTTAAATAGCAAACGAAATAACACCACCCTTGTGGTGATATTAGATAGCAAAGCTAACTAAATAGTTGTATTAGATAGATAATCTATGTAATGCAGTTATCGGAAATACTAACGGAAGTATTAGTTCCCCTTTAACAATGTATCAATTAGGCAAAGCTAACTAACGATAGGTATAGATAGAATATCTACCACATAACTACCTGATAGGATTCTATAGAATCACCGAGCGGACAGACTAAACGGACAGACTAAGCGGACAGAC
>CAXIVS010000725.1:0-12111 GCA_964035775.1 Osedax frankpressi | reverse complement strand
ACATTCTATTATATCATATTGGAAAAATATTACACTGAAATTTTACATTTTATTCCTGATTTTTAGATCTCAACATGTTACCTGGTAACCATAGTTATTGGTTATTATATTTATAAATATATATATATATATATATATATATATATATATTCGTAACCTGACGGTAGTTGTCGTAGGGAAGTCTATGGTCTACTTTCCTAACAGGGGCATCTGTGAGAGAGAAATCCTTCTCCACCTCCTTTTTCTGTGAATTTTAAATATTAATATATTCAAATAAAATATATATATATATATATATATATAAATACATATATACATCAACTACATGTGATTAAAATATTCATTTCATATATGTTTGTCATTTAGTAATTAAACGTAAATCACTAGTGTATCAATCTTGGCTTATACATCATTAGAGGTGCAATTAAAAGTATCGATTATTTTCTAATGAGTTTATGTATCGATTGCATAAGTGGAATTGATCGTTATGATTCCAGTTAATACAGTACAGCTATATACAAATACTAAACATCTATCATTGCACTTTCTAATAAAATTATTGAAAAAGCAGACGAGAAATTTGTTATTATGAATGATCGATATTAAAACAAAAACAATCTATTGTTATTTAAAGTAGCAAAACACTCTTACCAGTCCATAACAATTGACTCACTAATGGCTTTGGTATTTTTGTCCCAACCGCATTATTTAGGTATGTCTAGTAAGAATAATTAGAGAATATCTATATCTTACCCAAATAAAGCAATATTCATTTTCATTATATAATTGTTATTCCACTTATTAGTGTACTACGTTATAGTGTACTATGTTATTAGTGTACTATGTTATATAATATACATTTGTAACATATCATTTATTATATTATTTAATTTTAGTTGACATTTGTATTGTTATAGTTGACATAAGAATAAGTGTTCAACAATAAAATTCTATAATATTTATGTTATACTACATAACTAGTATTACATAGCCTAGGATATATATATATATATATATATATATATATATATAAATATTTGTGATAGTTAGAAAACAATATGCTGATTCATAAGACAATATATAAGACAACAATACCACTATTACAAAATATACTATTATATTATTTTTCAGAGTAATATTGATAAACGAATTATTTAATTATTCTTATTCTAAATATAGAACTTTTTTCTATATAGAACTGTTCTTATAATACATTTATTTATAATATTCATGGTATTATATTTTGGTTAATACTATTATTAAAAGCACTTATAATATAAAATGTCTACTATATTTTGTATTACTATTACAATAACTGTATTATAATATACAAATATATATCATGACATTTATATATTTTTTATTAACATAATTAATATATAATATTAATAAAACAATAACATGCAAATCAACTCTATTATATTTTTAAAAGTATGGATATAATTTATTTATTATAATACGTTTATATTAAAAGACAAACTTATGTTATAATATCGTATGTTATAATAGTGTATGTTATATCTATACAATCTCAAGCCATTTGTCATAAAATTATTTAAAATATAGGTTATATATTGTTATGTATATATAAATATTTTGTTGAAGTTTCCACGATATTTAGAATATTACATATTCTATATTTCATGTTTTTAGTATTTATTTATCATCATAATTCAATCCATAACATATGTGCTCTATAATTAATGATTATAATAATAATACAATTAATATTTTTAAATAAGAAATTTTTCTAAATGTATTATTTTTAATAATTTATTTTTAATTTACAGTGTACAATATATAATTTATACCATACAATGTACATGTTGTTTATAATTTATTATGTACATAATTGTACATTAATATGATTCACTTATATAATATTTATTTGTAACAATTTTTATTTATGAAACTTATAATTATTATATAATTATTATAATTATTATATAATTATAATAATTATTATAAAATTATTATAATAATTATAATTATTAGATAATTAAATGTATCGATTTGAATTAAAATTAATTATTTAATATATTAGCGGTAGTATTATTCATTCGTTTTTTAGCTCATTAATAAGGTATTATTTAATAATGTATTATTATTATCAATAATAAGGTATTAATATTATCATTAAGGTATTATTGTTATCATTAATAAGGTATTATTATTATCATTAATAAAGTTTTATTATTATCATTAATAAGGTATTATTATTATCATTAATAAGGTATTATTATTATCATTAATAAGGTATTATTATTATTATTAATAAGGTATTATTATTATCATTAATAAGGTATTATTATTATCATTAATAAGGTATTATTATTATCATTAATAAGGTATTATTATTATAATTAATAAGGTATTATTATTATAATTAATAAGGTATTATTATTATCATTAATAAGGTTTTATTATTATCATTAATAAGGTATTATTATTATCATTAATAAGGTATTATTATTATTATTAATAAGGTATTATTATTATCATTAATAAGGTATTAGTATTATCATTAATAAGGTTTTATTATTATCATTAATAAGGTATTATTATTATCATTAATAAGGTATTATTATTATAATTAATAAGGTATTATCATTAATAAGGTATTATTATTATCATTAATAAGTAATTATCAATATCATTAATAAGGTTTTATTATTATCATTAATAAGGTTTTATTATTATCATTAATAAGGTATTATTATTATTATCATTAATAAGGTATTATTATTATCATTAATAAGGTATTATTATTATTATTAATAAGGTATTATTATTATCATTAATAAGGTATTATTATTATCATTAATAAGGTATTATTACTATCATTAATAAGGTATTATTATTATAATTAATAAGGTATTATTATTATAATTAATAAGGTATTATTATTATCATTAATAAGGTTTTATTATTATCATTAATAAGGTATTATTATTATCATTAATAAGGTATTATTATTATTATTAATAAGGTATTATTATTATCATTAATAAGGTATTAGTATTATCATTAATAAGGTTTTATTATTATCATTAATAAGGTATTATTATTATCATTAATAAGGTATTATTATTATAATTAATAAGGTATTATCATTAATAAGGTATTATTATTATCATTAATAAGTAATTATCAATATCATTAATAAGGTTTTATTATTATCATTAATAAGGTTTTATTATTATCATTAATAAGGTATTATTATTATTATCATTAATAAGGTATTATTATTATCATTAATAAGGTTTTATTATTATCATTAATAAGGTATTATTATCATTAATAAGGTATTATTATTATAAGTAATAAGGTATTAATATTATCATTCATAAGGTATTATTATTATCATTAATAAGGTATTATTATTATCATTAATAAGTTATTATTATTATAATTAATAAGGTATTATTATTATAATTAATAAGGTATTATTATTATCATTAATAAGGTATTATTATTATCATTAATAAGGTTTTATTATTATCATTAATAAGGTATTATTATTATCATTAATAAGGTTTTATTATTATCATTAATAACGTATTATTATCATTAATAAGGTATTATTATTATAGTTAATAAGGTATTATTATTATAATTAATAAGGTATTATTATTATAATTAATAAGGTACTATTATTATCATTAATAAGGTATTATTATTATTATTAATAAGGTTTTATTATTATCATTAATAAGGTATTATTATTATCATTAATAAGGTATTATTATAATTAATAAGGTATTATTATTATAATTAATAAGGTATTATTATTATAATTAATAAGGTGTTATTATTATAATTAATAAGGTATTATTATAATATTATTATAATTATATGGTATTATTATTATAATTAATAAGGTATTATTATTATCATTAATAAGGTATTATTATTATTATTAATAAGGTATTATTATTATCATTAATAAGGTATTATTATTATCATTAATAAGGTATTATTGTTATCATTAATAAGTTATTATTATTATCATTAATAATGTATTATTATTATCATTAATAAGGCATTATTATTATCATTAATAAGGTATTATTATTATAATTAATAAGGTATTATTATTATAATTAATCATTAATAAGGTATTATTATTATCATTAATAAGGTATTATCAATATCATTAATAAGGTTTTATTATTATAATTAATAAGGTATTATTATTATAATTAATAAGGTATTATTATTATCATTAATAAGGTTTTATTATTATCATTAATAAGGTATTATTATTATCATTAATAAGATAGTATTATTATCATTAATAAAGTATTATTATTATAATTAATAAGGTATTATTATTATAATTAATAAGGTATTATTATTATCATTAATAAGGTATTATTATTATAATTAATAAGGTATTATTATTATAATTAATAAGGTATTATTATTATCATTAATAAGGTATTATTATTATCATTAATAAGGTATTATTATTATCATTAATAAGGTATTATTGTTATCATTAATAAGGTATTATTATTATCATTAATAAGGTATTATTATTATCATTAATAAGGTATTATTATTATCATTAATAAGTTATTATTATTATCATTAATAAGGTATTATCATTATCATTAATAAGGTTTTATTATTATCATTAATAAGGTATTATTATTATCATTAATAAGGTATTATTATTATCATTAATAAGGTTTTATTATTATCATTAATAAGGTATTATCATTATCATTAATAAGGTTTTATTATTATCATTAATAAGGAATTATTATTATTATTAATAAGGTATTATTATTATCATTAATAAGGTATTATTATTATCATTAATAAGGTTTTATTATTATCATTAATAAGGTATTATTATTATCATTAATAAGGTATTATTATTATCATTAATAAGGTATTATTATTATCATTAATATGGTTTTATTATTATCATTAATAATGTATTATTATTATCAATAATAAGGTATTGTTATTATCATTAATAAGGTATTATTATTATCATTAATAAGGTATTATTATTATCATTAATATGGTTTTATTATTATCATTAATAAGGTATTATCATTAATAAGGTATTATTATTATCATTAATAAGGTTTTATTATTATCCTTAATAAGGTATTATTATTATCATTAATAAGGTATTATTATTATCATTAACAAAGTTTTATTATTATCATTAATAAGGTTTTATTATTATCATTAATAATGTATTATTATTATCATTAATAAGATATTATTAATAAGTAAGAGTTAAAAGTTATTATAATATTTTGCCATTTTTCATCAGTGTATACTCATTGCATATATATATATATATATATATATATATATATATTAAGAAAAAGCATATAATACTGTATACATATAATACTTTTATAATACGTTTAGTGTGCTCATATTAATGTAAATAAAATTGATTCAGTTATAAGTATTGATAAATCGATATTGCATAATAATATTGCATAATCTAGATAAGCTAAATAGCCATTTTCCTGATATTGATAATCTCGTGATTCCTCAGCACGATGAATATTCCTCGAACGAACTACTATCATCTCATTGTTATGTATTAATGATCGACCATAACTGGTGTTTATTATTCTGCAACTGCATTAGTTTTGTTTATAACAGTTTAGTATTCGCATGTGACAACTTAATCCATTTCCGTTATTTCTAATAATAATATAACATTATATATTAATCAATGTATATATATATATATATATATATATATATATATATATATATATATATAGTATAATATCAACACAAGTAAATTATTTATTGATTAAACTATTCGTCATATAATAAATTATATATTATATATTAGTTATTCGATGAAATTTAAATTAGCAAAAATACACATATAATATATGTAATATATATATATAATATTCAAATAGATTATTTATTATTTATAGGTCAATAGTAGATATATTAAGAATACAATAGGATGCATATGATGGATGGTGCTGCCACTAAATATATTTGTTTATGTTTTATACCACCTTGCATATAAATGAACATATCACTAATAAATAGAAGTTACTTCAAATAGTATTACCTAGCCTGTCGAATAGAAGTTACTTCAAATAGTATTACTTAGCCTGTAGAATAGAAGTTACTTCAAATAGTATTACCTAGCCTGTCGAATAGGAGTTACTTCAAATAGTATTATCTAGCCTGTCGAATAGGAGTTACTTCAAATAGTATTACCTAGCCTGTCGAATAGGAGTTACTTCAAATAGTATTACTTAGCCTGGAGAATAGAAGTTACTTCAAATAGTATTACCTAGCCTGTCGAATAGAAGTTACTTCAAATAGTATTACCTAGCCTGCGTAATAGAAGTTACTTCAAATAGTATTACCTAGCCTGTCGAATAGAAGTTACTTCAAATAGTATTACCTAGCCTGTCGAATAGAAGTTACTTCAAATAGTATTACCTAGCCTGTCGAAGAGAAGTTACTTCAAATAGTATTACCTAGCCTGTCGAATAGAAGTTACTTCAAATAGTATTACCTAGCCTGTCGAATAGGAGTTACTTCAAATAGTATTACCTAGCCTGTCGAATAGAAGTTACTTCAAATATTATTACCTAGCCTGTCGAATAGAAGTTACTTCAAATAGTATTAGCTAGCCTGTCGAATAGAAGTTACTTCAAATAGTATTATCTAGCCTGTCGAAGAGAAGTTACTTCAAATAGTATTACCTAGCCTGTCGAATAGGAGTTACTTCAAATAGTATTACCTAGCCTATCGAATAGGAGTTACTTCAAATAGTATTACCTAGCCTGTCGAATAGGAGTTACTTCAAATAGTATTACCTAGCCTGTCGAATAGAAGTTACTTCAAATAGTATTACCTAGCCTGTCGAATAGAAGTTACTTCAAATAGTATTACCTAGCCTGTCGAATAGAAGTTACTTCAAATAGTATTACCTAGCCTGTCGAATAGAAGTTACTTCAAATAGTATTACCTATCCTATCGAATAGGAGTTACTTCAATTACTTCAAATAGTATTACCTAGCCTATCGAATAGGAGTTACTTCAATTACTTCAAATAGTTTTTTCATCTTATTAATATCTTATTAATTTTACAAATTCCACTTTTCTTATTTTTATATGCATAATGTTTATTTACTTTCGTTTTATTTCCCATGTTGACTTAGTTTAACCCGAGAAATATATATATCCCTAGAATATATATTATTTCATAATTTCCCTTCGTTTAATAACATTTTGCAACATTAATTGTTATGTCAAATTTGTTGTTTCTAATAGTATACTATTATAAAATTATAATTTTAATAATATTATTATAATTATTATAATAATATATATACAAAAATATACATACATATATATATATATATATATATATATATATATATAAAATACACATACACATATAAATATAAATACGCAAACATACTTTTTATGACTTACTGGGATACACACATATAATCAGAAGTAAATACTCTATAGAGTTTCTACTAAATACATATCAATAAACTACAATTCGCCACCTTGACAACCACTATATTATCATACAGACCCCCAACACGAATACTACCTACAATGTGTGCTGAATTCCTAGATAATATCCACGAATATTCTTAAGACAATATCATTATATTTCAAATTACCTTCTGATAGAAACAAACTACTCCACACAAAATCAATTAATAATTCAATACACATTGACTTGCAAACTCGCATTAAGGATAACCACGTGACTTATTATTTACATTCAATCACTCAACAATTTCGACTGCGAATCTAATATAATCAATCTTCCTTAATGACCACTACTCCGTTATTCGCAATATCGATACTATACTGGTATATACTAAAGTTATATTAGTAAAATACCGATAGATAAAAAATAGTAAATTAAACAAATTAACCGAAGACATAACACCCAAATTAACTTTGTAGATATTAAGATATTATATAAGGACAATGTTATCTATTCTATAGAGTACTAGCAAAATATGCTCCGATTAAAACTAATACATTTACTGAATCCAAAACTACCCCAAGGTTTAATTCTAAATTAAAAAATTTGGATGAATACATATTATACAAAATATACCTTTCTTGAAAACTTAATTAAACTTAAATAAATAAATATCGACGCCTTTATTTAATGAAATTATTGATATATCAATTAAGAACGGAACTATTACTACATATATTATGTATTCAATATTACTATATAATATTAACTATTACTAAATGTATTAGACATTCCTACAATTTTGTACTGTAACATAGACAAAAATAAATAGATATATTTAATTCTAATTGCCTATCATCTGCTATCACTACATTTGAATATAATACTCAACTAATATGACTTAGCTCTATAGGAATATTGGAAAAATCTTTAAATCGAACTAAAATTACTTAAAGAACACAACTCTCCTTATAAATAGACTCAAATATGTCGTCCCATACAACCTTATGCAATCCCGAATCTTATACCTCCTACTCAGTATAGATACATTAGAACAATTCTCCAATGTATCATATAATCTCTATTCGGAAGATATTGAGATATATTTCAAATAAAATACTCCATTCACTATACAATTGCATAGAACAAATAAACAACTGGTTATTGAAACTAACTTTCTATTTAATCTCACGTTCTCCCGAAATATATGTTATTAATACATATACGTTATACATAATGCTTACGATAATACATACATATGTGTATCGGCAAGGATCACCAGAAATCTCGAAATGCAAATACATTTAAGCTTCTCAATGATCCCTTAGTATACATAACTCATATTATATAATATAATATAATATTATTAAACCTAATGAACAAGTTTATTCTCTAAGGATGTAAAAGTAGACTCGAACTTTATAATTGAAGTGAAAATTTCACGAAGCACGAATCTCCACAAACTCCCAACTTCGATATTGATAAGTTAAATTTACGGTTTTACAAACGTGAATTATTAAGTGAACAACATTGAATGTGTATTTTGTCTTTATCATATATATATATATATATATATATATATATATATATATTTATTTAATCCATTCTATAATATATTTACATTTATTTCTCAGTAATAATTTTTCCTTATCTACTGAATTTAATTTATCTATATTTAAATATTTTAATAAATTAATACTTTATATTCAAGTATATAAATAGACTATTACATAATATACTATACCTACTTATTTAAATATATTATAAGAAATAAAAACAGATCTATCTACATAAAATAATTTCTAAAACATATAGACTGACACCGCGTGCATCAAATTAAGAGCAAATTCAAATTCCATGATACAAATACTCTATGATACTTACTTAACATTTCTAAAATTATATCATTGATAAAATATATTTAATTCAAGTTAAAATCAAGTTGTTATTTCTCAGAAAAAATATAACTATTACTTTTCAATATATATACTATATATATATATATATATATATATATAATTATATTTATGTATAAATATATATATAATAAAATAGTCATTTTATTAAAATAGTCTATTTTTTTAGACTTTCCAATTTAAATTATACAATATTTAATTAAATGACTTAAATTACATAACTTAAATTACATTACTTAAATTACATAACTTAAATTACATTACTTAAATTACATAACTTAAATTACATTACTTAAATTACATTACTTAAATTACATTACTTAAATTACATAACTTAAATTACATTACTTAAATTACATTACTTAAATTACATTACTTAAATTACATTACTTAAATTACATTACTTAAATTACATTACTTAAATTACATTACTTAAATTACATTACTTAAATTACATAACTTAAATTACATTACTTAAATTACATTACTTAAATTACATTACTTAAATTACATTACTTAAATTACATTACTTAAATTACATTACTTAAATTACATTTCTTAAATTACATTACTTAAATTACATTACTTAAATTACATAACTTAAATTACATTACTTAAATTACATAATTTAAATTAAATGACTTAAATTACATTACTTAAATTAAATGACTTAAATTACATAACTTAAATTACATTACTTAAATTACATTACTTAAATTACATTACTTAAATTACATTACTTAAATTACATTACTTAAATTACATTACTTAAATTACATTACTTAAATTACATTACTTAAATTACATTACTTAAATTACATTACTTAAATTACATTACTTAAATTACATTACTTAAATTACATTACTTAACTTACATTACTTAACTTACATTTCTTAAATTACATTACTTAAATTACATTACTTAAATTACATAACTTAAATTACATTACTTAAATTACATAATTTAAATTAAATGACTTAAATTACATTACTTAAATTAAATGACTTAAATTACATAACTTAAATTACATTACTTAAATTACATTACTTAAATTACATTACTTAAATTACATTACTTAAATTACATTACTTAAATTACATTACTTAAATTACATTACTAAAATTACATTACTTAAATCACATTACTTAAATTACATTACTTAAATTACATTACTTAAATTACATTACTTAAATTACATTACTTAAATTACATTACTTAAATTACATTACTTAAATTACATTACTTAAATTACATTACTTAAATTACATTACTTAAATTACATTACTTAAATTACATTACTTAAATTACATTACTTAAATTACATTACTTAAATTACATTACTTAAATTACATTACTTAAATTACATTACTTAAATTACATTACTTAAATTACATTACTTAAATTACATTACTTAAATTACATTACTTAAATTACATTACTTAAATTACATTACTTAAATTACATTACTTAAATTACATTACTTAAATTACATTACTTAAATTACATTACTTAAATTACATTACTTAAATTACATTACTTAAATTACATTACTTAAATTACATTACTTAAATTACATTACTTAAATTACATTACTTAAATTACATTACTTAAATTACATTACTTAAATTACATTACTTAAATTACATTACTTAAATTACATTACTTAAATTACATTACTTAAATTACATTACTTAGATTACATTCCTATTCTATCTCGTGACTGCATCTCTTACTTGACTATCAGACTCTAGTTGAAGTGTAAATGTTCACGACTAAATGTAATCGAAATATCCTCTGCAATAGATACAACGCACTACACCATACCACTGGCACAATGTGCCTCATAAGATATTGATGGCATTATAATAACATAACAAAATAGATACGATAGCACTTTTTCAACGATAATAATATAAATCATTCCATACACGATATTCACATACATATTCTATATAGTAATCCATATCCACATATATATATATCCAATATAATAATCCAAATCCACATTAATAATTATTAATAATTATCCAATAATGATCAATTTTGTCCCAATCATACCATCTTCTAATATCATGTACAATATAAAATTTTCAAAATTAAAATATACTTATATGCAGTTTATTAATATATGTATACACAAACAACACTTGATTCAAACACATACCTGCCTACCTAACTGCAATGAGTACATTACTAACCTAAAAATGATCTCAATACAGGATGAATACTAAAAAAGTATTCATCCGAAGACTTCACAAAACTGCAAGTAAATTTGTAGTCCAGTAAATAAAAATCTATTACCTCGAATATACAAAACTATAAACAGCTCTAGGATTTACCAACATTAGCTGAATGATGATTCCACTAAAATATATGAATATTACCAAATCAATTCTAAACTAGATGAATACCGCTAACTATATAAACAAAATATTAAATACTATCCTATAGAAACAACACTTTATCTTACGATAATTAATATTAATAACTACTAGTAAAATAGTATAATAATACTTTATAAAGCCTAATACAATAAATACGGCATGTGGATATTTGCATGTGGATATTTCAATTAATCGCTCAATATAAATTAAATCGACTTTAACACAAGTTATTACTCAATATCATATTTAGTTTTAATTGAAAAGCTATATTTTATATACTCAATATTAGAATAGAACTTCCTATTATATTTACTATATTTCAATCTTTTCTGAAATGTGTAG
>CAXIVS010000724.1:0-16725 GCA_964035775.1 Osedax frankpressi | reverse complement strand
TATAGCCGCAAGTTGGATGTGTCCGCCAGATTAATATAGCCGCTAGTTGGATGTGTCCACCAGATTGATATAGCCGCAAGTTGGATGTGTTCGCCAGATTAATATAGCCGCAAGTTGGATGTGTTCGCCAGATTAATATAGCCGAAAGTTGGATGTGTCCGCCAGATTAATATAGCCGCAAGTTGGATGTGTCCGCCAGATTGATATAGCCGCAAGTTGGATGTGTCCGCCAGATTGATATAGCCGCAAGTTGGATGTGTCCGCCAGATTGATATAGCTGCAAGTTGGATGTGTTCGCCAGATTATTATAGCCGCAAGTTGGATGTGTTCACCAGATTGATATAGCCGCAAGTTGGATGTGTCCGCCAGATTAATATAGCCGCAAGTTGGATGTGTCCGCCAGATTAATGTAGCCGCAAGTTGGATGTGTCCACCAGATTGATATAGCCGCAAGTTGGATGTGTTCGCCAGATTAATATAGCCGCAAGTTGGATGTGTTCGCCAGATTAATATAGCCGCAAGTTGGATGTGTTCGCCAGATTAATATAGCCGCAAGTTGGATGTGTCCACCAGATTGATATAGCCGCAAGTTGGATGTGTTCGCCAGGTTAATATAGCCGCAAGTTGGATGTGTCCACCAGATTGATATAGCCGCAAGTTGGATGTGTCCACCAGATTGATATAGCCGCAAGTTGGATGTGTTCGACAGATTAATATAGCCGCAAGTTGGATGTGTCCGCCAGATTGATATAGCCGCAAGTTGGATGTGTCCACCAGATTAATATAGCCGCAAGTTGGATGTGTCCACCAGATTGATATAGCCGCAAGTTAGATGTGTCCGCCAGATTGATTTAGCCGCAAGTTGGATGTGTCCGCCAGATTGATATAGCCGCAAGTTGGATGTGTCCGCCAGATTGATATAGCTGCAAGTTGGATGTGTCCGCCAGATTGATATAGCCGCAAGTTGGATATGTTCGCCAGATTAATATAGCCGCAAGTTGGATGTGTCCGCCAGATTAATATAGCCGCTAGTTGCATGTGTCCACCAGATTGATATAGCCGCAAGTTGGATGTGTTCGCCAGATTAATATAGCCGCAAGTTGGATGTGTTCGCCAGATTAATATAGCCGAAAGTTGGATGTGCCCGCCAGATTAATATAGCCGCAAGTTGGATGTGTCCGCCAGATTGATATAGCCGCAAGTTGGATGTGTCCGCCAGATTGATATAGCAGCAAGTTGGATGTGTCCGCCAGATTGATATAGCTGCAAGTTGGATGTGTCCGCCAGATTGATATAGCCGCAAGTTGGATGTGTTCGCCAGATTAATATAGCCGCAAGTTGGATGTGTCCGCCAGATTAATATAGCCGCAAGTTGGATGTGTCCGCCAGATTAATATAGCCGCAAGTTGGATGTGTTCGCCAGATTAATATAGCCGCAAGTTGGATGTGTTCGCCAGATTAATATAGCCGCAAGTTGGATGTGTCCGCCAGATTAATATAGCCGCAAGTTGGATGTGTTCGCCATATTAATATAGCCGCAAGTTGGATGTGTCCGCCGGATTAATATAGCCGCAAGTTGGATGTGTCCACCAGATTAATATAGCCGCAAGTTGGATGTGTCCACCAGATTAATATAGCCGCAAGTTGGATGTGTTCACCAGATTGATATAGCCGCAAGTTGGATGTGTCCGCCAGATTAATATAGCCGCAAGTTGGATGTGTCCGCCAGATTAATGTAGCCGCAAGTTGGATGTGTTCGCCAGATTGATATAGCTGCAAGTTAGATGTGTCCGCCAGATTGATATAGCCGCAAGTTGGATGTGTTCACCAGATTAATATAGCCGCAAGTTGGGTGTGTCCGCCAGATTAATATAGCCGCAAGTTGGATGTGTCCACCAGATTGATATAGCCGCAAGTTTGATGTGTCCGCCAGATTGATATAGCCGCAAGTTGGATGTGTTCGCCAGATTAATATAGCCGCAAGTTGGATGTGTCCGCCAGAATAATATAGCCGCAAGTTGGATGTGTTCGCCAGATTAATATAGCCGCAAGTTGGATGTGTCCGCCAGATTGATATAGCCGCAAGTTGGATGTGTTCGCCAGATTAATATAGCCGCAAGTTGGATGTGTCCGCCAGATTAATATAGCCGCTAGTTGGATGTGTCCACCAGATTGATATAGCCGCAAGTTGGATGTGTTCGCCAGATTAATATAGCCGCAAGTTGGATGTGTTCGCCAGATTAATATAGCCGAAAGTTGGATGTGTCCGCCAGATTAATATAGCCGCAAGTTGGATGTGTCCGCCAGATTGATATAGCCGCAAGTTGGATGTGTCCGCCAGATTGATATAGCCGCAAGTTGGATGTGTCCGCCAGATTGATATAGCTGCAAGTTGGATGTGTTCGCCAGATTATTATAGCCGCAAGTTGGATGTGTTCACCAGATTGATATAGCCGCAAGTTGGATGTGTCCGCCAGATTAATATAGCCGCAAGTTGGATGTGTCCGCCAGATTAATGTAGCCGCAAGTTGGATGTGTCCACCAGATTGATATAGCCGCAAGTTGGATGTGTTCGCCAGATTAATATAGCCGCAAGTTGGATGTGTTCGCCAGATTAATATAGCCGCAAGTTGGATGTGTTCGCCAGATTAATATAGCCGCAAGTTGGATGTGTCCACCAGATTGATATAGCCGCAAGTTGGATGTGTTCGCCAGGTTAATATAGCCGCAAGTTGGATGTGTCCACCAGATTGATATAGCCGCAAGTTGGATGTGTCCACCAGATTGATATAGCCGCAAGTTGGATGTGTTCGCCAGATTAATATAGCCGCAAGTTGGATGTGTCCGCCAGATTGATATAGCCGCAAGTTGGATGTGTCCACCAGATTAATATAGCCGCAAGTTGGATGTGTCCACCAGATTGATATAGCCGCAAGTTAGATGTGTCCGCCAGATTGATTTAGCCGCAAGTTGGATGTGTCCGCCAGATTGATATAGCCGCAAGTTGGATGTGTCCGCCAGATTGATATAGCTGCAAGTTGGATGTGTCCGCCAGATTGATATAGCCGCAAGTTGGATATGTTCGCCAGATTAATATAGCCGCAAGTTGGATGTGTCCGCCAGATTAATATAGCCGCAAGTTGGATGTGTCCGCCAGATTAATATATTGCCGCAAGTTGGATGTGTTCGCCAGATTAATATAGCCGCAAGTTGGATGTGTTCGCCAGATTAATATAGCCGCAAGTTGGATGTGTTCGCCAGATTAATATAGCCGCAAGTTGGATGTGTTCGCCAGATTAATATAGCCGTAAGTTGGATGTGTTCACCAGATTAATATAGACGCAAGTTGGATGTGTTCGCCAGATTAATATAGCCGCAAGTTGGATGTGTTCGCCAGATTAATATAGCCGCAAGTTGGATGTGTCCGCCAGATTAATATAGCGGCAAGTTGGATGTGTTCGCCAGATTAATATAGCCGCAAGTTGGATGTGTCCGCCGGATTAATATAGCCGCAAGTTGGATGTGTCCACCAGATTAATATAGCCGCAAGTTGGATGTGTCCACCAGATTAATATAGCCGCAAGTTGGATGTGTTCACCAGATTGATATAGCCGAAAGTTGGATGTGTCCGCCAGATTAATATAGCCGCAAGTTGGATGTGTCCGCCAGATTAATGTAGCCGCAAGTTGGATGTGTTCGCCAGATTGATATAGCCGCAAGTTAGATGTGTCCGCCAGATTGATATAGCCGCAAGTTGGATGTGTTCACCAGATTAATATAGCCGCAAGTTGGATGTGTCCGACAGATTAATATAGCCGCAAGTTGGATGTGTCCACCAGATTGATATAGCCGCAAGTTGGATGTGTCCGCCAGATTGATATAGCCGCAAGTTGGATGTGTTCGCCAGATTAATATAGCCGCAAGTTGGATGTGTCCGCCAGAATAATATAGCCGCAAGTTGGATGTGTTCGCCAGATTAATATAGCCGCAAGTTGGATGTGTCTGCCAGATTGATATAGCCGCAAGTTGGATGTGTTCGCCAGATTAATATAGCCGCAAGTTGGATGTGTCCGCCAGATTAATATAGCCGCAAGTTGGATGTGTCCACCAGATTGATATAGCCGCAAGTTGGATGTGTTCGCCAGATTAATATAGCCGCAAGTTGGATGTGTTCGCCAGATTAATATAGCCGAAAGTTGGATGTGTCCGCCAGATTAATATAGCCGCAAGTTGGATGTGTCCGCCAGATTGATATAGCCGCAAGTTGGATATGTCCTCCAGATTGATATAGCCGCAAGTTGGATGTGTCCGCCAGATTGATATAGCTGCAAGTTGGATGGGTCCGCCAGATTGATATAGCCGCAAGTTGGATGTGTCCGCCAGATTAATATAGCCGCAAGTTGGATGTGTTCGCCAGATTAATATAGCCGTAAGTTGGATGTGTTCGCCAGATTAATATAGCCGCAAGTTGGATGTGTTCGCCACATTAATATAGCCGCAAGTTGGATGTGTTCGCCAGATTAATATAGCCGCAAGTTGGATGTGTCCGCCAGATTAATATAGCCGCAAGTTGGATGTGTTCGCCATATTAATATAGCCGCAAGTTGGATGTGTCCGCCGGATTAATATAGCCGCAAGTTGGATGTGTCCACCAGATTAATATAGCCGCAAGTTGGATGTGTCCACCAGATTAATATAGCCGCAAGTTGGATGTGTTCACCAGATTGATATAGCCGCAAGTTGGATGTGTCCGCCAGATTAATATAGCCGCAAGTTGGATGTGTCCGCCAGATTAATATAGCCGCAAGTTGGATGTGTCCGCCAGAATAATATAGCCGCAAGTTTGATGTGTTCGCCAGATTAATATAGCCGCAAGTTGGATGTGTCCGCCAGATTGATATAGCCGCAAGTTGGATGTGTTCGCCAGATTAATATAGCCGCAAGTTGGATGTGTCCGCCAGATTAATATAGCCGCTAGTTGGATGTGTCCACCAGATTGATATAGCCGCAAGTTGGATGTGTTCGCCAGATTAATATAGCCGCAAGTTGGATGTGTTCGCCAGATTAATATAGCCGAAAGTTGGATGTGCCCGCCAGATTAATATAGCCGCAAGTTGGATGTGTCCGCCAGATTGATATAGCCGTAAGTTGGATGTGTCCGCCAGATTGATATAGCCGCAAGTTGGATGTGTCCGCCAGATTGATATAGCTGCAAGTTGGATGTGTCCGCCAGATTGATATAGCCGCAAGTTGGATGTGTTCGCCAGATTAATATAGCCGCAAGTTGGATGTGTCCGCCAGATTAATATAGCCGCAAGTTGGATGTGTCCGCCAGATTAATATAGCCGCAAGTTGGATGTGTTCGCCAGATTAATATAGCCGCAAGTTGGATGTGTTCGCCAGATTAATATAGCCGCAAGTTGGATGTGTTCGCCAGATTAATATAGCCGCAAGTTGGATGTGTTCGCCAGATTAATATAGCCGTAAGTTGGATGTGTTCGCCAGATTAATATAGCCGCACGTTGGATGTGTTCGCCAGATTAATATAGCCGCAAGTTGGATGTGTCCGCCAGATTAATATAGCCGCAAGTTGGATGTGTCCACCAGATTGATATAGCCGCAAGTTTGATGTGTCCGCCAGATTGATATAGCCGCAAGTTGGATGTGTTCGCCAGATTAATATAGCCGCAAGTTGGATGTGTCCGCCAGAATAATATAGCCGCAAGTTGGATGTGTTCGCCAGATTAATATAGCCGCAAGTTGGATGTGTCCGCCAGATTGATATAGCCGCAAGTTGGATGTGTTCGCCAGATTAATATAGCCGCAAGTTGGATGTGTCCGCCAGATTAATATAGCCGCAAGTTGGATGTGTCCACCAGATTGATATAGCCGCAAGTTGGATGTGTTCGCCAGATTAATATAGCCGCAAGTTGGATGTGTTCGCTAGATTAATATAGCCGAAAGTTGGATGTGTCCGCCAGATTAATATAGCCGCAAGTTGGATGTGTCCGCCAGATTGATATAGCCGCAAGTTGGATATGTCCTCCAGATTGATATAGCCGCAAGTTGAATGTGTCCGCCAGATTGATATAGCTGCAAGTTGGATGGGTCCGCCAGATTGATATAGCCGCAAGTTGGATGTGTCCGCCAGATTAATATAGCCGCAAGTTGGATGTGTCCGCCAGATTAATATAGCCGCAAGTTGGATGTGTTCGCCAGATTAATATAGCCGTAAGTTGGATGTGTTCGCCAGATTAATATAGCCGCAAGTTGGATGTGTTCGCCAGATTAACATAGCCGCAAGTTGGATGTGTTCGCCAGATTAATATAGCCGCAAGTTGGATGTGTCCGCCAGATTAATATAGCCGCAAGTTGGATGTGTTCGCCATATTAATATAGCCGCAAGTTGGATGTGTCCGCCGGATTAATATAGCCGCAAGTTGGATGTGTCCACCAGATTAATATAGCCGCAAGTTGGATGTGTCCACCAGATTAATATAGCCGCAAGTTGGATGTGTTCACCAGATTGATATAGCCGCAAGTTGGATGTGTCCGCCAGATTAATATAGCCGCAAGTTGGATGTGTCCGCCAGATTAATGTAGCCGCAAGTTGGATGTGTTCGCCAGATTGATATAGCTGCAAGTTAGATGTGTCCGCCAGATTGATATAGCCGCAAGTTGGATGTGTTCACCAGATTAATATAGCCGCAAGTTGGGTGTGTCCGCCAGATTAATATAGCCGCAAGTTGGATGTGTCCACCAGATTGATATAGCCGCAAGTTTGATGTGTCCGCCAGATTGATATAGCCGCAAGTTGGATGTGTTCGCCAGATTAATATAGCCGCAAGTTGGATGTGTCCGCCAGAATAATATAGCCGCAAGTTGGATGTGTTCGCCAGATTAATATAGCCGCAAGTTGGATGTGTCCGCCAGATTGATATAGCCGCAAGTTGGATGTGTTCGCCAGATTAATATAGCCGCAAGTTGGATGTGTCCGCCAGATTAATATAGCCGCTAGATGGATGTGTCCACCAGATTGATATAGCCGCAAGTTGGATGTGTTCGCCAGATTAATATAGCCGCAAGTTGGATGTGTTCGCCAGATTAATATAGCCGAAAGTTGGATGTGTCCGCCAGATTAATATAGCCGCAAGTTGGATGTGTCCGCCAGATTGATATAGCCGCAAGTTGGATGTGTCCGCCAGATTGATATAGCCGCAAGTTGGATGTGTCCGCCAGATTGATATAGCTGCAAGTTGGATGTGTTCGCCAGATTAATATAGCCGCAAGTTGGATATGTTCACCAGATTGATATAGCCGCAAGTTGGATGTGTCCGCCAGATTAATATAGCCGCAAGTTGGATGTGTCCGCCAGATTAATGTAGCCGCAAGTTGGATGTGCCCACCAGATTGATATAGCCGCAAGTTGGATGTGTTCGCCAGATTAATATAGCCGCAAGTTGGATGTGTTCGCCAGATTAATATAGCCGCAAGTTGGATGTGTTCGCCAGATTAATATAGCCGCAAGTTGGATGTGTTCGCCAGATTAATATAGCCGCAAGTTGGATGTGTTCGCCAGATTAATATAGCCGCAAGTTGGATGTATTCGCCAGATTAATATAGCCGCAAGTTGGATGTGTTCGCCAGATTAATATAGCCGCAAGTTGGATGTGTCCGCCAGATTAATATAGCCGCAAGTTGGATGTGTTCGCCAGATTAATATAGCCGCAAGTTGGATGTGTCCGCCAGATTAATATAGCCGCAAATTGGATGTGTTCGCCAGATTAATATAGCCGCAAGTTGGATGTGTTCGCCAGATTAATATAGCCGCAAGTTGGATGTGTTCGCCAGATTAATATAGCCGGAAGTTGGATGTGCTCGCCAGATTAATATAGCCGCAAGTTGGATGTGTCCACCAGATTGATATAGCCGCAAGTTGGATGTGTCCGCCAGATTGATATAGCCGCAAGTTGGATGTGTTCGCTAGATTGGTATATCCGCAAGTTGGATGTGTCCGCCAGATTAATATAGCCGCAAGTTGGATGTGTCCGCCAGATTGATATAGCCGCAAGTTGGATGTCTTCGCCAGATTAATATAGCCGCAAGTTGGATGTGTTCGCCAGATTAATATAGCCGCAAGTTGGATGTGTCCGCCAGATTGATATAGCCGCAAGTTGGATGTGTTCGCCAGATTAATATAGCCGCAAGTTGGATGTGTCCGCCAGATTAATATAGCCGCTAGTTGGATGTGTCCACCAGATTGATATAGCCGCAAGTTGGATGTGTTCGCCAGATTAATATAGCCGCAAGTTGGATGTGTTCGCCAGATTAATATAGCCGAAAGTTGGATGTGTCCGCCAGATTAATATAGCCGCAAGTTGGATGTGTCCGCCAGATTGATATAGCCGCAAGTTGGATGTGTCCGCCAGATTGATATAGCCGCAAGTTGGATGTGTCCGCCAGATTGATATAGCTGCAAGTTGGATGTGTTCGCCAGATTAATATAGCCGCAAGTTGGATGTGTTCACCAGATTGATATAGCCGCAAGTTGGATGTGTCCGCCAGATTAATATAGCCGCAAGTTGGATGTGTCCGCCAGATTAATGTAGCCGCAAGTTGGATGTGTCCACCAGATTGATACAGCCGCAAGTTGGATGTGTTCGCCAGATTAATATAGCCGCAAGTTGGATGTGTTCGCCAGATTAATATAGCCGCAAGTTGGATGTGTTCGCCAGATTAATATAGCCGCAAGTTGGATGTGTTCGCCAGATTAATATAGCCGCAAGTTGGATGTGTTCGCCAGATTAATATAGCCGCAAGTTGGATGTGTTCGCCAGATTAATATAGCCGCAAGTTGGATGTGTTCGCCAGATTAATATAGCCGCAAGTTGGATGTGTCCGCCAGATTAATATAGCCGCAAGTTGGATGTGTTCGCCAGATTAATATAGCCGCAAGTTGGATGTGTCCGCCAGATTAATATAGCCGCAAATTGGATGTGTTCGCCAGATTAATATAGCCGCAAGTTGGATGTGTTCGCCAGATTAATATAGCCGCAAGTTGGATGTGTTCGCCAGATTAATATAGCCGGAAGTTGGATGTGCTCGCCAGATTAATATAGCCGCAAGTTGGATGTGTCCACCAGATTGATATAGCCGCAAGTTGGATGTGTCCGCCAGATTGATATAGCCGCAAGTTGGATGTGTTCGCTAGATTGGTATATCCGCAAGTTGGATGTGTCCGCCAGATTAATATAGCCGCAAGTTGGATGTGTCCGCCAGATTGATATAGCCGCAAGTTGGATGTCTTCGCCAGATTAATATAGCCGCAAGTTGGATGTGTTCGCCAGATTAATATAGCCGCAAGTTGGATGTGTCCGCCAGATTGATATAGCCGCAAGTTGGATGTGTTCGCCAGATTAATATAGCCGCAAGTTGGATGTGTCCGCCAGATTAATATAGCCGCAAGTTGGATGTGTCCGCCAGATTGATATAGCCGCAAGTTGGATGTGTCCGCCAGATTAATATAGCCGCAAGTTGGATGTGTCCGCCAGATTAATATAGCCGCAAGTTGGATGTGTTCGCTAGATTAATATAGCCGCAAGTTGGATGTGTCCACCAGATTGATATAGCCGCAAGTTGGATGTGTTCGCCAGATTAATATAGCCGCAAGTTGCATGTGTCCGCCAGATTGATATAGCCGCAAGTTGGATGTGTCCACCAGATTGATATAGCCGCAAGTTGGATGTGTTCGCCAGATTAATATAGCCGCAAGTTGGATGTGTCCGCCAGATTGATATAGCCGCAAGTTGGATGTGTCCACCAGATTAATATAGCCGCAAGTTGGATGTGTCCACCAGATTGATATAGCCGCAAGTTAGATGTGTCCGCCAGATTGATATAGCCGCAAGTTGGATGTGTCCGCCAGATTAATATAGCCGCAAGTTGGATGTGTCCACCAGATTGATATAGCCGCAAGTTGGATGTGTCCACCAGATTAATATAGCCGCAAGTTGGATGTGTCCACCAGATTGATATAGCCGCAAGTTGGATGTGTTCGCCAGATTAATATAGCCGCAAGGTGGATGTGTTCGCCAGATTAATATAGCCGCAAGTTGGATGTTTCCGCCAGATTAATATAGCCGGAAGTTGGATGTGTCCGCCAGATTGATATAGCCGCAAGTTGGATGTGTCCGCCAGATTAATATAGCCGCAAGTTGGATGTGTCCGCCAGATTGATATAGCCGCAAGTTGGATGTGTCCGCCAGATTGATATAGCCGCAACTTGGATGTGTCCGCCAGATTGATATAGCCGCAAGTTGGATGTGTCCGCCAGATTGATATAGCCGCAAGTTGGATGTGTTCGCCAGATTAATATAGCCGCAAGTTGGATGTGTCCGCCAGATTAATATAACCGCAAGTTGGATGTGTCCGCCAGATTAATATAGCCGCAAGTTGGATGTGTTCGCCAGATTAATATAGCCGCAAGTTGGATGTGTTCGCCAGATTAATATAGCCGCAAGTTGGATGTGTTCGCCAGATTAATATAGCCGCAAGTTGGATGTGTTCGCCAGATTAATATAGCCGCAAGTTGGATGTGTTCGCCAGATTAATATAGCCGCAAGTTGGATGTGTCCGCCAGATTAATATAGCCGCAAGTTGGATGTGTTCGCCAGATTAGTGTAGCCGCAAGTTGGATGTGTTCACCGGATTAATATAGCCGCAAGTTGGATGTGTCCACCAGATTAATATAGCCGCAAGTTGGATGTGTCCACCAGATTAATATAGCCGCAAGTTGGATGTGTTCACCAGATTGATATAGCCGCAAGTTGGATGTGTCCGCCAGATTAATATAGCCGCAAGTTGGATGTGTCCGCCAGATTAATATAGCCGCAAGTTGGATGTGTCCGCCAGATTAATATAGCCGCAAGTTGGATGTGTCCGCCAGATTGATATAGCCGCAAGTTGGATGTGTCCACCAGATTGATATAGCCGCAAGTTAGATGTGTCCGCCAGATTGATATAGCCGCAAGTTGGATGTGTTCACCAGATTAATATAGCCGCAAGTTGGATGTGTCCGCCAGATTAATATAGCCGCAAGTTGGATGTGTCCACCAGATTGATATAGCCGCAAGTTGGATGTGTTCGCCAGGTTAATATAGCCGCAAGTTGGATGTGTCCACCAGATTGATATAGCCGCAAGTTGGATGTGTTCGGCAGGTTAATATAGCCGTAAGTTGGATGTGTTCGCCAGATTAATATAGCCGCAAGTTGGTTGTGTCCGGCAGATTGATATAGCCGCAAGTTGGATGTGTTCGCCAGATTGATATAGCCGCAAGTTGGATGTGTCCGCCAGATTGATATAGCCGCAAGTTGGATGTGTCCGCCAGATTGATATAGCCGCAAGTTGGATGTGTTCGCCAGATTGGTATATCCGCAAGTTGGATGTGTCCGCCAGATTTATATAGCCGCAAGTTGGATGTGTCCGCCAGATTGATATAGCCGCAAGTTGGATGTGTTCGCCAGATTAATATAGCCGCAAGTTGGATGTGTTCGCCAGATTAATATAGCCGCAAGTTGGATGTGTCCGCCAGATTGATATAGCCGCAAGTTGGATGTGTTCGCCAGATTAATATAGCCGCAAGTTGGATGTGTCCGCCAGATTAATATAGCCGCAAGTTGGATGTGTCCGCCAGATTGATATAGCCGCAAGTTGGATGTGTTCGCTAGATTAATATAGCCGCAAGTTGGATGTGTCCACCAGATTGATATAGCCGCAAGTTGGATGTGTTCGCCAGGTTAATATAGCCGCAAGTTGGATGTGTCCACCAGATTGATATAGCCGCAAGTTGGATGTGTCCACCAGATTGATATAGCCGCAAGTTGGATGTGTTCGCCAGATTAATATAGCCGCAAGTTGGATGTGTCCGCCAGATTGATATAGCCGCAAGTTGGATGTGTCCACCAGATTAATATAGCCGCAAGTTGGATGTGTCCACCAGATTGATATAGCCGCAAGTTAGATGTGTCCGCCAGATTGATTTAGCCGCAAGTTGGATGTGTCCGCCAGATTGATATAGCCGCAAGTTGGATGTGTCCGCCAGATTGATATAGCTGCAAGTTGGATGTGTCCGCCAGATTGATATAGCCGCAAGTTGGATATGTTCGCCAGATTAATATAGCCGCAAGTTGGATGTGTCCGCCAGATTAATATAGCCGCAAGTTGGATGTGTCCGCCAGATTAATATATTGCCGCAAGTTGGATGTGTTCGCCAGATTAATATAGCCGCAAGTTGGATGTGTTCGCCAGATTAATATAGCCGCAAGTTGGATGTGTTCGCCAGATTAATATAGCCGCAAGTTGGATGTGTTCGCCAGATTAATATAGCCGTAAGTTGGATGTGTTCACCAGATTAATATAGACGCAAGTTGGATGTGTTCGCCAGATTAATATAGCCGCAAGTTGGATGTGTTCGCCAGATTAATATAGCCGCAAGTTGGATGTGTCCGCCAGATTAATATAGCCGCAAGTTGGATGTGTTCGCCAGATTAATATAGCCGCAAGTTGGATGTGTCCGCCGGATTAATATAGCCGCAAGTTGGATGTGTCCACCAGATTAATATAGCCGCAAGTTGGATGTGTCCACCAGATTAATATAGCCGCAAGTTGGATGTGTTCACCAGATTGATATAGCCGAAAGTTGGATGTGTCCGCCAGATTAATATAGCCGCAAGTTGGATGTGTCCGCCAGATTAATGTAGCCGCAAGTTGGATGTGTTCGCCAGATTGATATAGCCGCAAGTTAGATGTGTCCGCCAGATTGATATAGCCGCAAGTTGGATGTGTTCACCAGATTAATATAGCCGCAAATTGGATGTGTCCGCCAGATTAATATAGCCGCAAGTTGGATGTGTCCACCAGATTGATATAGCCGCAAGTTTGATGTGTCCGCCAGATTGATATAGCCGCAAGTTGGATGTGTTCGCCAGATTAATATAGCCGCAAGTTGGATGTGTCCGCCAGAATAATATAGCCGCAAGTTGGATGTGTTCGCCAGATTAATATAGCCGCAAGTTGGATGTGTCCGCCAGATTGATATAGCCGCAAGTTGGATGTGTTCGCCAGATTAATATAGCCGCAAGTTGGATGTGTCCGCCAGATTAATATAGCCGCAAGTTGGATGTGTCCACCAGATTGATATAGCCGCAAGTTGGATGTGTTCGCCAGATTAATATAGCCGCAAGTTGGATGTGTTCGCCAGATTAATATAGCCGAAAGTTGGATGTGTCCGCCAGATTAATATAGCCGCAAGATGGATGTGTCCGCCAGATTGATATAGCCGCAAGTTGGATATGTCCTCCAGATTGATATAGCCGCAAGTTGGATGTGTCCGCCAGATTGATATAGCTGCAAGTTGGATGGGTCCGCCAGATTGATATAGCCGCAAGTTGGATGTGTCCGCCAGATTAATATAGCCGCAAGTTGGATGTGTTCGCCAGATTAATATAGCCGTAAGTTGGATGTGTTCGCCAGATTAATATAGCCGCAAGTTGGATGTGTTCGCCAGATTAATATAGCCGCAAGTTGGATGTGTCCGCCAGATTAATATAGCCGCAAGTTGGATGTGTTCGCCATATTAATATAGCCGCAAGTTGGATGTGTCCGCCGGATTAATATAGCCGCAAGTTGGATGTGTCCACCAGATTAATATAGCCGCAAGTTGGATGTGTCCACCAGATTAATATAGCCGCAAGTTGGATGTGTTCACCAGATTGATATAGCCGCAAGTTGGATGTGTCCGCCAGATTAATATAGCCGCAAGTTGGATGTGTCCGCCAGATTAATATAGCCGCAAGTTGGATGTGTCCGCCAGAATAATATAGCCGCAAGTTGGATGTGTTCGCCAGATTAATATAGCCGCAAGTTGGATGTGTCCGCCAGATTGATATAGCCGCAAGTTGGATGTGTTCGCCAGATTAATATAGCCGCAAGTTGGATGTGTCCGCCAGATTAATATAGCCGCTAGTTGCATGTGTCCACCAGATTGATATAGCCGCAAGTTGGATGTGTTCGCCAGATTAATATAGCCGCAAGTTGGATGTGTTCGCCAGATTAATATAGCCGAAAGTTGGATGTGCCCGCCAGATTAATATAGCCGCAAGTTGGATGTGTCCGCCAGATTGATATAGCCGCAAGTTGGATGTGTCCGCCAGATTGATATAGCCGCAAGTTGGATGTGTCCGCCAGATTGATATAGCTGCAAGTTGGATGTGTCCGCCAGATTGATATAGCCGCAAGTTGGATGTGTTCGCCAGATTAATATAGCCGCAAGTTGGATGTGTCCGCCAGATTAATATAGCCGCAAGTTGGGTGTGTCCGCCAGATTAATATAGCCGCAAGTTGGATGTGTTCGCCAGATTAATATAGCCGCAAGTTGGATGTGTTCGCCAGATTAATATAGCCGCAAGTTGGATGTGTCCGCCAGATTAATATAGCCGCAAGTTGGATGTGTTCGCCATATTAATATAGCCGCAAGTTGGATGTGTCCGCCGGATTAATATAGCCGCAAGTTGGATGTGTCCACCAGATTAATATAGCCGCAAGTTGGATGTGTCCACCAGATTAATATAGCCGCAAGTTGGATGTGTTCACCAGATTGATATAGCCGCAAGTTGGATGTGTCCGCCAGATTAATATAGCCGCAAGTTGGATGTGTCCGCCAGATTAATGTAGCCGCAAGTTGGATGTGTTCGCCAGATTGATATAGCTGCAAGTTAGATGTGTCCGCCAGATTGATATAGCCGCAAGTTGGATGTGTTCACCAGATTAATATAGCCGCAAGTTGGGTGTGTCCGCCAGATTAATATAGCCGCAAGTTGGATGTGTCCACCAGATTGATATAGCCGCAAGTTTGATGTGTCCGCCAGATTGATATAGCCGCAAGTTGGATGTGTTCGCCAGATTAATATAGCCGCAAGTTGGATGTGTCCGCCAGAATAATATAGCCGCAAGTTGGATGTGTTCGCCAGATTAATATAGCCGCAAGTTGGATGTGTCCGCCAGATTGATATAGCCGCAAGTTGGATGTGTTCGCCAGATTAATATAGCCGCAAGTTGGATGTGTCCGCCAGATTAATATAGCCGCTAGTTGGATGTGTCCACCAGATTGATATAGCCGCAAGTTGGATGTGTTCGCCAGATTAATATAGCCGCAAGTTGGATGTGTTCGCCAGATTAATATAGCCGAAAGTTGGATGTGTCCGCCAGATTAATATAGCCGCAAGTTGGATGTGTCCGCCAGATTGATATAGCCGCAAGTTGGATGTGTCCGCCAGATTGATATAGCCGCAAGTTGGATGTGTCCGCCAGATTGATATAGCTGCAAGTTGGATGTGTTCGCCAGATTATTATAGCCGCAAGTTGGATGTGTTCACCAGATTGATATAGCCGCAAGTTGGATGTGTCCGCCAGATTAATATAGCCGCAAGTTGGATGTGTCCGCCAGATTAATGTAGCCGCAAGTTGGATGTGTCCACCAGATTGATATAGCCGCAAGTTGGATGTGTTCGCCAGATTAATATAGCCGCAAGTTGGATGTGTTCGCCAGATTAATATAGCCGCAAGTTGGATGTGTTCGCCAGATTAATATAGCCGCAAGTTGGATGTGTCCACCAGATTGATATAGCCGCAAGTTGGATGTGTTCGCCAGGTTAATATAGCCGCAAGTTGGATGTGTCCACCAGATTGATATAGCCGCAAGTTGGATGTGTCCACCAGATTGATATAGCCGCAAGTTGGATGTGTTCGCCAGATTAATATAGCCGCAAGTTGGATGTGTCCGCCAGATTGATATAGCCGCAAGTTGGATGTGTCCACCAGATTAATATAGCCGCAAGTTGGATGTGTCCACCAGATTGATATAGCCGCAAGTTAGATGTGTCCGCCAGATTGATTTAGCCGCAAGTTGGATGTGTCCGCCAGATTGATATAGCCGCAAGTTGGATGTGTCCGCCAGATTGATATAGCTGCAAGTTGGATGTGTCCGCCAGATTGATATAGCCGCAAGTTGGATATGTTCGCCAGATTAATATAGCCGCAAGTTGGATGTGTCCGCCAGATTAATATAGCCGCTAGTTGCATGTGTCCACCAGATTGATATAGCCGCAAGTTGGATGTGTTCGCCAGATTAATATAGCCGCAAGTTGGATGTGTTCGCCAGATTAATATAGCCGAAAGTTGGATGTGCCCGCCAGATTAATATAGCCGCAAGTTGGATGTGTCCGCCAGATTGATATAGCCGCAAGTTGGATGTGTCCGCCAGATTGATATAGCCGCAAGTTGGATGTGTCCGCCAGATTGATATAGCTGCAAGTTGGATGTGTCCGCCAGATTGATATAGCCGCAAGTTGGATGTGTTCGCCAGATTAATATAGCCGCAAGTTGGATGTGTCCGCCAGATTAATATAGCCGCAAGTTGGATGTGTCCGCCAGATTAATATAGCCGCAAGTTGGATGTGTTCGCCAGATTAATATAGCCGCAAGTTGGATGTGTTCGCCAGATTAATATAGCCGCAAGTTGGATGTGTCCGCCAGATTAATATAGCCGCAAGTTGGATGTGTTCGCCATATTAATATAGCCGCAAGTTGGATGTGTCCGCCGGATTAATATAGCCGCAAGTTGGATGTGTCCACCAGATTAATATAGCCGCAAGTTGGATGTGTCCACC
>CAXIVS010000723.1:0-10000 GCA_964035775.1 Osedax frankpressi | reverse complement strand
AGTCAGTCAGTCAGTCAGTCAGTCAGTCAGTCAGTCAGTCAGTCAGTCAGTCAGTCAGTCAGTCAGTCAGTCAGTCAGTCAGTCAGTCAGTCAGTCAGTCAGTCAGTCAGTCAGTCAGTCAGTCAGTCAGTCAGTCAGTCAGTCAGTCAGTCAGTCAGTCAGTCAGTCAGTCAGTCAGTCAGTCAGTCAGTCAGTCAGTCAGTCAGTCAGTCAGTCAGTCAGTCAGTCAGTCAGTCAGTCAGTCAGTCAGTCAGTCAGTCAGTCAGTCAGTCAGTCAGTCAGTCAGTCAGTCAGTCAGTCAGTCAGTCAGTCAGTCAGTCAGTCAGTCAGTCAGTCAGTCAGTCAGTCAGTCAGTCAGTCAGTCAGTCAGTCAGTCAGTCAGTCAGTCAGTCAGTCAGTCAGTCAGTCAGTCAGTCAGTCAGTCAGTCAGTCAGTCAGTCAGTCAGTCAGTCAGTCAGTCAGTCAGTCAGTCAGTCAGTCAGTCAGTCAGTCAGTCAGTCAGTCAGTCAGTCAGTCAGTCAGTCAGTCAGTCAGTCAGTCAGTCAGTCAGTCAGTCAGTCAGTCAGTCAGTCAGTCAGTCAGTCAGTCAGTCAGTCAGTCAGTCAGTCAGTCAGTCAGTCAGTCAGTCAGTCAGTCAGTCAGTCAGTCAGTCAGTCAGTCAGTCAGTCAGTCAGTCAGTCAGTCAGTCAGTCAGTCAGTCAGTCAGTCAGTCAGTCAGTCAGTCAGTCAGTCAGTCAGTCAGTCAGTCAGTCAGTCAGTCAGTCAGTCAGTCAGTCAGTCAGTCAGTCAGTCAGTCAGTCAGTCAGTCAGTCAGTCAGTCAGTCAGTCAGTCAGTCAGTCAGTCAGTCAGTCAGTCAGTCAGTCAGTCAGTCAGTCAGTCAGTCAGTCAGTCAGTCAGTCAGTCAGTCAGTCAGTCAGTCAGTCAGTCAGTCAGTCAGTCAGTCAGTCAGTCAGTCAGTCAGTCAGTCAGTCAGTCAGTCAGTCAGTCAGTCAGTCAGTCAGTCAGTCAGTCAGTCAGTCAGTCAGTCAGTCAGTCAGTCAGTCAGTCAGTCAGTCAGTCAGTCAGTCAGTCAGTCAGTCAGTCAGTCAGTCAGTCAGTCAGTCAGTCAGTCAGTCAGTCAGTCAGTCAGTCAGTCAGTCAGTCAGTCAGTCAGTCAGTCAGTCAGTCAGTCAGTCAGTCAGTCAGTCAGTCAGTCAGTCAGTCAGTCAGTCAGTCAGTCAGTCAGTCAGTCAGTCAGTCAGTCAGTCAGTCAGTCAGTCAGTCAGTCAGTCAGTCAGTCAGTCAGTCAGTCAGTCAGTCAGTCAGTCAGTCAGTCAGTCAGTCAGTCAGTCAGTCAGTCAGTCAGTCAGTCAGTCAGTCAGTCAGTCAGTCAGTCAGTCAGTCAGTCAGTCAGTCAGTCAGTCAGTCAGTCAGTCAGTCAGTCAGTCAGTCAGTCAGTCAGTCAGTCAGTCAGTCAGTCAGTCAGTCAGTCAGTCAGTCAGTCAGTCAGTCAGTCAGTCAGTCAGTCAGTCAGTCAGTCAGTCAGTCAGTCAGTCAGTCAGTCAGTCAGTCAGTCAGTCAGTCAGTCAGTCAGTCAGTCAGTCAGTCAGTCAGTCAGTCAGTCAGTCAGTCAGTCAGTCAGTCAGTCAGTCAGTCAGTCAGTCAGTCAGTCAGTCAGTCAGTCAGTCAGTCAGTCAGTCAGTCAGTCAGTCAGTCAGTCAGTCAGTCAGTCAGTCAGTCAGTCAGTCAGTCAGTCAGTCAGTCAGTCAGTCAGTCAGTCAGTCAGTCAGTCAGTCAGTCAGTCAGTCAGTCAGTCAGTCAGTCAGTCAGTCAGTCAGTCAGTCAGTCAGTCAGTCAGTCAGTCAGTCAGTCAGTCAGTCAGTCAGTCAGTCAGTCAGTCAGTCAGTCAGTCAGTCAGTCAGTCAGTCAGTCAGTCAGTCAGTCAGTCAGTCAGTCAGTCAGTCAGTCAGTCAGTCAGTCAGTCAGTCAGTCAGTCAGTCAGTCAGTCAGTCAGTCAGTCAGTCAGTCAGTCAGTCAGTCAGTCAGTCAGTCAGTCAGTCAGTCAGTCAGTCAGTCAGTCAGTCAGTCAGTCAGTCAGTCAGTCAGTCAGTCAGTCAGTCAGTCAGTCAGTCAGTCAGTCAGTCAGTCAGTCAGTCAGTCAGTCAGTCAGTCAGTCAGTCAGTCAGTCAGTCAGTCAGTCAGTCAGTCAGTCAGTCAGTCAGTCAGTCAGTCAGTCAGTCAGTCAGTCAGTCAGTCAGTCAGTCAGTCAGTCAGTCAGTCAGTCAGTCAGTCAGTCAGTCAGTCAGTCAGTCAGTCAGTCAGTCAGTCAGTCAGTCAGTCAGTCAGTCAGTCAGTCAGTCAGTCAGTCAGTCAGTCAGTCAGTCAGTCAGTCAGTCAGTCAGTCAGTCAGTCAGTCAGTCAGTCAGTCAGTCAGTCAGTCAGTCAGTCAGTCAGTCAGTCAGTCAGTCAGTCAGTCAGTCAGTCAGTCAGTCAGTCAGTCAGTCAGTCAGTCAGTCAGTCAGTCAGTCAGTCAGTCAGTCAGTCAGTCAGTCAGTCAGTCAGTCAGTCAGTCAGTCAGTCAGTCAGTCAGTCAGTCAGTCAGTCAGTCAGTCAGTCAGTCAGTCAGTCAGTCAGTCAGTCAGTCAGTCAGTCAGTCAGTCAGTCAGTCAGTCAGTCAGTCAGTCAGTCAGTCAGTCAGTCAGTCAGTCAGTCAGTCAGTCAGTCAGTCAGTCAGTCAGTCAGTCAGTCAGTCAGTCAGTCAGTCAGTCAGTCAGTCAGTCAGTCAGTCAGTCAGTCAGTCAGTCAGTCAGTCAGTCAGTCAGTCAGTCAGTCAGTCAGTCAGTCAGTCAGTCAGTCAGTCAGTCAGTCAGTCAGTCAGTCAGTCAGTCAGTCAGTCAGTCAGTCAGTCAGTCAGTCAGTCAGTCAGTCAGTCAGTCAGTCAGTCAGTCAGTCAGTCAGTCAGTCAGTCAGTCAGTCAGTCAGTCAGTCAGTCAGTCAGTCAGTCAGTCAGTCAGTCAGTCAGTCAGTCAGTCAGTCAGTCAGTCAGTCAGTCAGTCAGTCAGTCAGTCAGTCAGTCAGTCAGTCAGTCAGTCAGTCAGTCAGTCAGTCAGTCAGTCAGTCAGTCAGTCAGTCAGTCAGTCAGTCAGTCAGTCAGTCAGTCAGTCAGTCAGTCAGTCAGTCAGTCAGTCAGTCAGTCAGTCAGTCAGTCAGTCAGTCAGTCAGTCAGTCAGTCAGTCAGTCAGTCAGTCAGTCAGTCAGTCAGTCAGTCAGTCAGTCAGTCAGTCAGTCAGTCAGTCAGTCAGTCAGTCAGTCAGTCAGTCAGTCAGTCAGTCAGTCAGTCAGTCAGTCAGTCAGTCAGTCAGTCAGTCAGTCAGTCAGTCAGTCAGTCAGTCAGTCAGTCAGTCAGTCAGTCAGTCAGTCAGTCAGTCAGTCAGTCAGTCAGTCAGTCAGTCAGTCAGTCAGTCAGTCAGTCAGTCAGTCAGTCAGTCAGTCAGTCAGTCAGTCAGTCAGTCAGTCAGTCAGTCAGTCAGTCAGTCAGTCAGTCAGTCAGTCAGTCAGTCAGTCAGTCAGTCAGTCAGTCAGTCAGTCAGTCAGTCAGTCAGTCAGTCAGTCAGTCAGTCAGTCAGTCAGTCAGTCAGTCAGTCAGTCAGTCAGTCAGTCAGTCAGTCAGTCAGTCAGTCAGTCAGTCAGTCAGTCAGTCAGTCAGTCAGTCAGTCAGTCAGTCAGTCAGTCAGTCAGTCAGTCAGTCAGTCAGTCAGTCAGTCAGTCAGTCAGTCAGTCAGTCAGTCAGTCAGTCAGTCAGTCAGTCAGTCAGTCAGTCAGTCAGTCAGTCAGTCAGTCAGTCAGTCAGTCAGTCAGTCAGTCAGTCAGTCAGTCAGTCAGTCAGTCAGTCAGTCAGTCAGTCAGTCAGTCAGTCAGTCAGTCAGTCAGTCAGTCAGTCAGTCAGTCAGTCAGTCAGTCAGTCAGTCAGTCAGTCAGTCAGTCAGTCAGTCAGTCAGTCAGTCAGTCAGTCAGTCAGTCAGTCAGTCAGTCAGTCAGTCAGTCAGTCAGTCAGTCAGTCAGTCAGTCAGTCAGTCAGTCAGTCAGTCAGTCAGTCAGTCAGTCAGTCAGTCAGTCAGTCAGTCAGTCAGTCAGTCAGTCAGTCAGTCAGTCAGTCAGTCAGTCAGTCAGTCAGTCAGTCAGTCAGTCAGTCAGTCAGTCAGTCAGTCAGTCAGTCAGTCAGTCAGTCAGTCAGTCAGTCAGTCAGTCAGTCAGTCAGTCAGTCAGTCAGTCAGTCAGTCAGTCAGTCAGTCAGTCAGTCAGTCAGTCAGTCAGTCAGTCAGTCAGTCAGTCAGTCAGTCAGTCAGTCAGTCAGTCAGTCAGTCAGTCAGTCAGTCAGTCAGTCAGTCAGTCAGTCAGTCAGTCAGTCAGTCAGTCAGTCAGTCAGTCAGTCAGTCAGTCAGTCAGTCAGTCAGTCAGTCAGTCAGTCAGTCAGTCAGTCAGTCAGTCAGTCAGTCAGTCAGTCAGTCAGTCAGTCAGTCAGTCAGTCAGTCAGTCAGTCAGTCAGTCAGTCAGTCAGTCAGTCAGTCAGTCAGTCAGTCAGTCAGTCAGTCAGTCAGTCAGTCAGTCAGTCAGTCAGTCAGTCAGTCAGTCAGTCAGTCAGTCAGTCAGTCAGTCAGTCAGTCAGTCAGTCAGTCAGTCAGTCAGTCAGTCAGTCAGTCAGTCAGTCAGTCAGTCAGTCAGTCAGTCAGTCAGTCAGTCAGTCAGTCAGTCAGTCAGTCAGTCAGTCAGTCAGTCAGTCAGTCAGTCAGTCAGTCAGTCAGTCAGTCAGTCAGTCAGTCAGTCAGTCAGTCAGTCAGTCAGTCAGTCAGTCAGTCAGTCAGTCAGTCAGTCAGTCAGTCAGTCAGTCAGTCAGTCAGTCAGTCAGTCAGTCAGTCAGTCAGTCAGTCAGTCAGTCAGTCAGTCAGTCAGTCAGTCAGTCAGTCAGTCAGTCAGTCAGTCAGTCAGTCAGTCAGTCAGTCAGTCAGTCAGTCAGTCAGTCAGTCAGTCAGTCAGTCAGTCAGTCAGTCAGTCAGTCAGTCAGTCAGTCAGTCAGTCAGTCAGTCAGTCAGTCAGTCAGTCAGTCAGTCAGTCAGTCAGTCAGTCAGTCAGTCAGTCAGTCAGTCAGTCAGTCAGTCAGTCAGTCAGTCAGTCAGTCAGTCAGTCAGTCAGTCAGTCAGTCAGTCAGTCAGTCAGTCAGTCAGTCAGTCAGTCAGTCAGTCAGTCAGTCAGTCAGTCAGTCAGTCAGTCAGTCAGTCAGTCAGTCAGTCAGTCAGTCAGTCAGTCAGTCAGTCAGTCAGTCAGTCAGTCAGTCAGTCAGTCAGTCATCAGTCAGTCAGTCAGTCAGTCAGTCAGTCAGTCAGTCAGTCAGTCAGTCAGTCAGTCAGTCAGTCAGTCAGTCAGTCAGTCAGTCAGTCAGTCAGTCAGTCAGTCAGTCAGTCAGTCAGTCAGTCAGTCAGTCAGTCAGTCAGTCAGTCAGTCAGTCAGTCAGTCAGTCAGTCAGTCAGTCAGTCAGTCAGTCAGTCAGTCAGTCAGTCAGTCAGTCAGTCAGTCAGTCAGTCAGTCAGTCAGTCAGTCAGTCAGTCAGTCAGTCAGTCAGTCAGTCAGTCAGTCAGTCAGTCAGTCAGTCAGTCAGTCAGTCAGTCAGTCAGTCAGTCAGTCAGTCAGTCAGTCAGTCAGTCAGTCAGTCAGTCAGTCAGTCAGTCAGTCAGTCAGTCAGTCAGTCAGTCAGTCAGTCAGTCAGTCAGTCAGTCAGTCAGTCAGTCAGTCAGTCAGTCAGTCAGTCAGTCAGTCAGTCAGTCAGTCAGTCAGTCAGTCAGTCAGTCAGTCAGTCAGTCAGTCAGTCAGTCAGTCAGTCAGTCAGTCAGTCAGTCAGTCAGTCAGTCAGTCAGTCAGTCAGTCAGTCAGTCAGTCAGTCAGTCAGTCAGTCAGTCAGTCAGTCAGTCAGTCAGTCAGTCAGTCAGTCAGTCAGTCAGTCAGTCAGTCAGTCAGTCAGTCAGTCAGTCAGTCAGTCAGTCAGTCAGTCAGTCAGTCAGTCAGTCAGTCAGTCAGTCAGTCAGTCAGTCAGTCAGTCAGTCAGTCAGTCAGTCAGTCAGTCAGTCAGTCAGTCAGTCAGTCAGTCAGTCAGTCAGTCAGTCAGTCAGTCAGTCAGTCAGTCAGTCAGTCAGTCAGTCAGTCAGTCAGTCAGTCAGTCAGTCAGTCAGTCAGTCAGTCAGTCAGTCAGTCAGTCAGTCAGTCAGTCAGTCAGTCAGTCAGTCAGTCAGTCAGTCAGTCAGTCAGTCAGTCAGTCAGTCAGTCAGTCAGTCAGTCAGTCAGTCAGTCAGTCAGTCAGTCAGTCAGTCAGTCAGTCAGTCAGTCAGTCAGTCAGTCAGTCAGTCAGTCAGTCAGTCAGTCAGTCAGTCAGTCAGTCAGTCAGTCAGTCAGTCAGTCAGTCAGTCAGTCAGTCAGTCAGTCAGTCAGTCAGTCAGTCAGTCAGTCAGTCAGTCAGTCAGTCAGTCAGTCAGTCAGTCAGTCAGTCAGTCAGTCAGTCAGTCAGTCAGTCAGTCAGTCAGTCAGTCAGTCAGTCAGTCAGTCAGTCAGTCAGTCAGTCAGTCAGTCAGTCAGTCAGTCAGTCAGTCAGTCAGTCAGTCAGTCAGTCAGTCAGTCAGTCAGTCAGTCAGTCAGTCAGTCAGTCAGTCAGTCAGTCAGTCAGTCAGTCAGTCAGTCAGTCAGTCAGTCAGTCAGTCAGTCAGTCAGTCAGTCAGTCAGTCAGTCAGTCAGTCAGTCAGTCAGTCAGTCAGTCAGTCAGTCAGTCAGTCAGTCAGTCAGTCAGTCAGTCAGTCAGTCAGTCAGTCAGTCAGTCAGTCAGTCAGTCAGTCAGTCAGTCAGTCAGTCAGTCAGTCAGTCAGTCAGTCAGTCAGTCAGTCAGTCAGTCAGTCAGTCAGTCAGTCAGTCAGTCAGTCAGTCAGTCAGTCAGTCAGTCAGTCAGTCAGTCAGTCAGTCAGTCAGTCAGTCAGTCAGTCAGTCAGTCAGTCAGTCAGTCAGTCAGTCAGTCAGTCAGTCAGTCAGTCAGTCAGTCAGTCAGTCAGTCAGTCAGTCAGTCAGTCAGTCAGTCAGTCAGTCAGTCAGTCAGTCAGTCAGTCAGTCAGTCAGTCAGTCAGTCAGTCAGTCAGTCAGTCAGTCAGTCAGTCAGTCAGTCAGTCAGTCAGTCAGTCAGTCAGTCAGTCAGTCAGTCAGTCAGTCAGTCAGTCAGTCAGTCAGTCAGTCAGTCAGTCAGTCAGTCAGTCAGTCAGTCAGTCAGTCAGTCAGTCAGTCAGTCAGTCAGTCAGTCAGTCAGTCAGTCAGTCAGTCAGTCAGTCAGTCAGTCAGTCAGTCAGTCAGTCAGTCAGTCAGTCAGTCAGTCAGTCAGTCAGTCAGTCAGTCAGTCAGTCAGTCAGTCAGTCAGTCAGTCAGTCAGTCAGTCAGTCAGTCAGTCAGTCAGTCAGTCAGTCAGTCAGTCAGTCAGTCAGTCAGTCAGTCAGTCAGTCAGTCAGTCAGTCAGTCAGTCAGTCAGTCAGTCAGTCAGTCAGTCAGTCAGTCAGTCAGTCAGTCAGTCAGTCAGTCAGTCAGTCAGTCAGTCAGTCAGTCAGTCAGTCAGTCAGTCAGTCAGTCAGTCAGTCAGTCAGTCAGTCAGTCAGTCAGTCAGTCAGTCAGTCAGTCAGTCAGTCAGTCAGTCAGTCAGTCAGTCAGTCAGTCAGTCAGTCAGTCAGTCAGTCAGTCAGTCAGTCAGTCAGTCAGTCAGTCAGTCAGTCAGTCAGTCAGTCAGTCAGTCAGTCAGTCAGTCAGTCAGTCAGTCAGTCAGTCAGTCAGTCAGTCAGTCAGTCAGTCAGTCAGTCAGTCAGTCAGTCAGTCAGTCAGTCAGTCAGTCAGTCAGTCAGTCAGTCAGTCAGTCAGTCAGTCAGTCAGTCAGTCAGTCAGTCAGTCAGTCAGTCAGTCAGTCAGTCAGTCAGTCAGTCAGTCAGTCAGTCAGTCAGTCAGTCAGTCAGTCAGTCAGTCAGTCAGTCAGTCAGTCAGTCAGTCAGTCAGTCAGTCAGTCAGTCAGTCAGTCAGTCAGTCAGTCAGTCAGTCAGTCAGTCAGTCAGTCAGTCAGTCAGTCAGTCAGTCAGTCAGTCAGTCAGTCAGTCAGTCAGTCAGTCAGTCAGTCAGTCAGTCAGTCAGTCAGTCAGTCAGTCAGTCAGTCAGTCAGTCAGTCAGTCAGTCAGTCAGTCAGTCAGTCAGTCAGTCAGTCAGTCAGTCAGTCAGTCAGTCAGTCAGTCAGTCAGTCAGTCAGTCAGTCAGTCAGTCAGTCAGTCAGTCAGTCAGTCAGTCAGTCAGTCAGTCAGTCAGTCAGTCAGTCAGTCAGTCAGTCAGTCAGTCAGTCAGTCAGTCAGTCAGTCAGTCAGTCAGTCAGTCAGTCAGTCAGTCAGTCAGTCAGTCAGTCAGTCAGTCAGTCAGTCAGTCAGTCAGTCAGTCAGTCAGTCAGTCAGTCAGTCAGTCAGTCAGTCAGTCAGTCAGTCAGTCAGTCAGTCAGTCAGTCAGTCAGTCAGTCAGTCAGTCAGTCAGTCAGTCAGTCAGTCAGTCAGTCACTCACTCACTCACTCACTCACTCACTCACTCACTCACTCACTCACTCACTCACTCACTCACTCACTCACTCACTCACTCACTCACTCACTCACTCACTCACTCACTCACTCACTCACTCACTCACTCACTCACTCACTCACTCACTCACTCACTCACTCACTCACTCACTCACTCACTCACTCACTCACTCACTCACTCACTCACTCACTCACTCACTCACTCACTCACTCACTCACTCACTCACTCACTCACTCACTCACTCACTCACTCACTCACTCACTCACTCACTCACTCACTCACTCACTCACTCACTCACTCACTCACTCACTCACTCACTCACTCACTCAAGCACTCACTCAAGCACTCACTCAAGCACTCACTCAAGCACTCACTCAAGCACTCACTCAAGCACTCACTCAAGCACTCACTCAAGCACTCACTCAAGCACTCACTCAAGCACTCACTCAAGCACTCACTCAAGCACTCACTCAAGCACTCACTCAAGCACTCACTCAAGCACTCACTCTAGCACTCACTCAAGCACTCACTCTAGCACTCACTCTAGCACTCACTCTAGCACTCACTCAAGCACTCACTCAAGCACTCACTCAAGCACTCACTCAAGCACTCACTCAAGCACTCACTCAAGCACTCACTCAAGCACTCACTCAAGCACTCACTCAAGCACTCACTCAAGCACTCACTCAAGCACTCACTCAAGCACTCACTCAAGCACTCACTCAAGCACTCACTCAAGCACTCACTCAAGCACTCACTCAAGCACTCACTCAAGCACTCACTCAAGCACTCACTCAAGCACTCACTCAAGCACTCACTCAAGCACTCACTCAAGCACTCACTCAAGCACTCACTCAAGCACTCACTCAAGCACTCACTCAAGCACTCACTCAAGCACTCACTCAAGCACTCACTCAAGCACTCACTCAAGCACTCACTCAAGCACTCACTCAAGCACTCACTCAAGCACTCACTCAAGCACTCACTCAAGCACTCACTCAAGCACTCACTCAAGCACTCACTCAAGCACTCACTCAAGCACTCACTCAAGCACTCACTCAAGCACTCACTCAAGCACTCACTCAAGCACTCACTCAAGCACTCACTCAAGCACTCACTCAAGCACTCACTCAAGCACTCACTCAAGCACTCACTCAAGCACTCACTCAAGCACTCACTCAAGCACTCACTCAAGCACTCACTCAAGCACTCACTCAAGCACTCACTCAAGCACTCACTCAAGCACTCACTCAAGCACTCACTCAAGCACTCACTCAAGCACTCACTCAAGCACTCACTCAAGCACTCACTCAAGCACTCACTCAAGCACTCACTCAAGCACTCACTCAAGCACTCACTCAAGCACTCACTCAAGCACTCACTCAAGCACTCACTCAAGCA
>CAXIVS010000721.1:10000-15000 GCA_964035775.1 Osedax frankpressi | reverse complement strand
AGGCCCACGGGCCTCAAAAAAAAAATTTTCGAGACAAAAAATTTTTTTTTATTAAATATTCATATTTATTCATATTCAATTTCTCCGATATCCTGAAATAACTCGAATACAAATCGTTCGTAATTGTTTCGGTTTATCGGGGAGTTTTATTTAAACGATACTGAATAATCGTTGATTTTGTACATTAAATTGTATTTAGCAACGCATATTGTATTAACCAACTAAGACGATTAATCATGATATCCTTGGCGGCAGTAACTATGACTCTATTAAGGGTATATGACCTGATAAGTCTATATGAATCCGCCTGAAAAGTGATGACTAGTTACTCGCACATGTGCATACCTGTTGAGCAAGGGTGGCATACGCGTATGCCATCAAGATAATCTTTACCTCTACGTAGCGCCCGCTGGACACAGACCAACGGAGGCGATGTCGTGGTGGAGTGGTAATCCCGGTATTTGTCTATTAAGGGTATTGGCCCGATAAGTCTGTCTGAATCCGCCTGAAAAGTGATGACTAGTTACTCGCACATGTGCATACCTGTTGAGCAAGGGTGGCATACGCGTATGCCATCAAGATAATCTCTACCTCTACGTAGCGCCCGCTGGACACAGACCAACGGAGGCGATGTCGTGGTGGAGTGGTAATCCCGGTATTTGTCTATTAAGGGTATTGGCCCGATAAGTCTGTCTGAATCCGCCTGAAAAGTGATGACTAGTTACTCGCACATGTGCATACCTGTTGAGCAAGGGTGGCATACGCGTATGCCATCAAGATAATCTTTACCTCTACGTAGCGCCCGCTGGACACAGACCAACGGAGGCGATGTCGTGGTGGAGTGGTAATCCCGGTATTTGTCTATTAAGGGTATTGGCCCGATAAGTCTGTCTGAATCCGCCTGAAAAGTGATGACTAGTTACTCGCACATGTGCATACCTGTTGAGCAAGGGTGGCATACGCGTATGCCATCAAGATAATCTCTACCTCTACGTAGCGCCCGCTGGACACAGACCAACGGAGGCGATGTCGTGGTGGAGTGGTAATCCCGGTATTTGTCTATTAAGGGTATTGGCCCGATAAGTCTGTCTGAATCCGCCTGAAAAGTGATGACTAGTTACTCGCACATGTGCATACCTGTTGAGCAAGGGTGGCATACGCGTATGCCATCAAGATAATCTTTACCTCTACGTAGCGCCCGCTGGACACAGACCAACGGAGGCGATGTCGTGGTGGAGTGGTAATCCCGGTATTTGTCTATTAAGGGTATTGGCCCGATAAGTCTGTCTGAATCCGCCTGAAAAGTGATGACTAGTTACTCGCACATGTGCATACCTGTTGAGCAAGGGTGGCATACGCGTATGCCATCAAGATAATCTCTACCTCTACGTAGCGCCCGCTGGACACAGACCAACGGAGGCGATGTCGTGGTGGAGTGGTAATCCCGGTATTTGTCTATTAAGGGTATTGGCCCGATAAGTCTGTCTGAATCCGCCTGAAAAGTGATGACTAGTTACTCGCACATGTGCATACCTGTTGAGCAAGGGTGGCATACGCGTATGCCATCAAGATAATCTTTACCTCTACGTAGCGCCCGCTGGACACAGACCAACGGAGGCGATGTCGTGGTGGAGTGGTAATCCCGGTATTTGTCTATTAAGGGTATTGGCCCGATAAGTCTGTCTGAATCCGCCTGAAAAGTGATGACTAGTTACTCGCACATGTGCATACCTGTTGAGCAAGGGTGGCATACGCGTATGCCATCAAGATAATCTCTACCTCTACGTAGCGCCCGCTGGACACAGACCAACGGAGGCGATGTCGTGGTGGAGTGGTAATCCCGGTATTTGTCTATTAAGGTTATTCAAGCCTGCACGGTCTTTCGGATCGGTAATTTTGTTGAGCCTGCCCGAGGCGCATCGGGACTGGAAAGGAGCGTTATGCCTACTCGAGACGACGCTCGTGAAAAGGTGAAAAGGCTGTTTGAGAACCGCGCCAAAGGTGTTGATTAATATAGACAGCAGGGCGGTGGCCATAGAAGTCGGAATCCGCTAAGGAGTGTGTAACAACTCACCTGCCGAATCAACTAGCCCTTAAAATGAAAGCCGCGGTAACGATATTCTTATGCCGGTGATGAAGCGATATGATTTCTACGCAGTGCTCCGAATGTAAAAGTAATGAAATTCAACCGAACAAGGGTAAACGGCGGGAGTAAATACGATTAAGGTTATCGAAATCTAACATTGTGAACAACGAGCGTAGAGACTAACGTGCGGGTACAAGTTTAACGGAATTTCTATCGAAGATCATACGAATACTATGAGTTTAACGTTAACGTTAACGTTAACGTTAACGTTAACGTTAACGTTAACGTTAACAGACAAAGTTTAATATCGAGGACCCGAAGACGAAGTTTAATATCGAGGACCCGAAGACGAAGTTTAATATCGAGAACCCGAAGACGAAGTTTAATATCGAGGACCCGAAGACGAAGTTTAATATCGAGAACCCGAAGACGAAGTTTAATATCGAGGACCCGAAGACGAAGTTTAATATCGAGGACTCGAAGACGAAGTTGAATTAATTGGTGAAAGTTGATTGCGGGTGTTATTAAATTTACTTTAATAATACACATTTCAGCCGAAACCAAACCCTGAGCATTAAAATACAAAACATTTTAAATTTTGATGCTTCGGGGGGGGGGTGGGGGTGATATTTTTTTAAATATTTATTATAAGGTTTTTATGTCGGGTTTTTTTACGACCATAAAAATTAATAAAATATTTACAAATACAAAAATTAAAAAAAATTTTAAGGATACAAAAAATTTACGAGTTAAAAAATTTACAAGTAAAAAATTTTTACAAGTTCGAAAATTTTTATAATTGCGAAAAATTAATAAAATATTTACAAATACAAAAATTAAAAAAAATTTAAGGATACAAAAATTTTACGAGTTAAAAAATTTACAAGTAAAAAATTTTTACAAGTTCGAAAATCTCCGATATCCTGAAATAACTCGAATACAAATCGTTCGTAATTGTTTCGGTTTATCGGGGAGTTTTATTTAAACGATACTGAATAATCGTTGATTTTGTACATTAAATTGTATTTAGCAACGCATATTGTATTAACCAACTAAGACGATTAATCATGATATCCTTGGCGGCAGTAACTATGACTCTATTAAGGGTATATGACCCGATAAGTCTATATGAATCCGCCTGAAAAGTGATGACTAGTTACTCGCACATGTGCATACCTGTTGAGCAAGGGTGGCATACGCGTATGCCATCAAGATAATCTCTACCTCTACGTAGCGCCCGCTGGACACAGACCAACGGAGGCGATGTCGTGGTGGAGTGGTAATCCCGGTATTTGTCTATTAAGGGTATTGGCCCGATAAGTCTGTCTGAATCCGCCTGAAAAGTGATGACTAGTTACTCGCACATGTGCATACCTGTTGAGCAAGGGTGGCATACGCGTATGCCATCAAGATAATCTCTACCTCTACGTAGCGCCCGCTGGACACAGACCAACGGAGGCGATGTCGTGGTGGAGTGGTAATCCCGGTATTTGTCTATTAAGGGTATTGGCCCGATAAGTCTGTCTGAATCCGCCTGAAAAGTGATGACTAGTTACTCGCACATGTGCATACCTGTTGAGCAAGGGTGGCATACGCGTATGCCATCAAGATAATCTTTACCTCTACGTAGCGCCCGCTGGACACAGACCAACGGAGGCGATGTCGTGGTGGAGTGGTAATCCCGGTATTTGTCTATTAAGGGTATTGGCCCGATAAGTCTGTCTGAATCCGCCTGAAAAGTGATGACTAGTTACTCGCACATGTGCATACCTGTTGAGCAAGGGTGGCATACGCGTATGCCATCAAGATAATCTCTACCTCTACGTAGCGCCCGCTGGACACAGACCAACGGAGGCGATGTCGTGGTGGAGTGGTAATCCCGGTATTTGTCTATTAAGGGTATTGGCCCGATAAGTCTGTCTGAATCCGCCTGAAAAGTGATGACTAGTTACTCTGCACATGTGCATACCTGTTGAGCAAGGGTGGCATACGCGTATGCCATCAAGATAATCTTTACCTCTACGTAGCGCCCGCTGGACACAGACCAACGGAGGCGATGTCGTGGTGGAGTGGTAATCCCGGTATTTGTCTATTAAGGGTATTGGCCCGATAAGTCTGTCTGAATCCGCCTGAAAAGTGATGACTAGTTACTCGCACATGTGCATACCTGTTGAGCAAGGGTGGCATACGCGTATGCCATCAAGATAATCTCTACCTCTACGTAGCGCCCGCTGGACACAGACCAACGGAGGCGATGTCGTGGTGGAGTGGTAATCCCGGTATTTGTCTATTAAGGTTATTCAAGCCTGCACGGTCTTTCGGATCGGTAATTTTGTTGAGCCTGCCCGAGGCGCATCGGGACTGGAAAGGAGCGTTATGCCTACTCGAGACGACGCTCGTGAAAAGGTGAAAAGGCTGTTTGAGAACCGCGCCAAAGGTGTTGATTGATATAGACAGCAGGGCGGTGGCCATAGAAGTCGGAATCCGCTAAGGAGTGTGTAACAACTCACCTGCCGAATCAACTAGCCCTTAAAATGAAAGCCGCGGTAACGATATTCTTATGCCGGTGATGAAGCGATATGATTTCTACGCAGTGCTCCGAATGTAAAAGTAATGAAATTCAACCGAACAAGGGTAAACGGCGGGAGTAAATACGATTAAGGTTATCGAAATCTAACATTGTGAACAACGAGCGTAGAGACTAACGTGCGGGTACAAGTTTAACGGAATTTCTATCGAAGATCATACGAATACTATGAGTTTAACGTTAACGTTAACGTTAACGTTAACGTTAACGTTAACGTTAACGTTAACAGACAAAGTTTAATATCGAGGACCCGAAGACGAAGTTTAATATCGAGGACCCGAAGACGAAGTTTAATATCGAGAACCCGAAGACGAAGTTTAATATCGA
>CAXIVS010000720.1:12500-14821 GCA_964035775.1 Osedax frankpressi | reverse complement strand
AGCAAGGGTGGCATACGCGTATGCCATCAAGATAATCTTTACCTCTACGTAGCGCCCGCTGGACACAGACCAACGGAGGCGATGTCGTGGTGGAGTGGTAATCCCGGTATTTGTCTATTAAGGGTATTGGCCCGATAAGTCTGTCTGAATCCGCCTGAAAAGTGATGACTAGTTACTCGCACATGTGCATACCTGTTGAGCAAGGGTGGCATACGCGTATGCCATCAAGATAATCTCTACCTCTACGTAGCGCCCGCTGGACACAGACCAACGGAGGCGATGTCGTGGTGGAGTGGTAATCCGGTATTTGTCTATTAAGGGTATTGGCCCGATAAGTCTGTCTGAATCCGCCTGAAAAGTGATGACTAGTTACTCGCACATGTGCATACCTGTTGAGCAAGGGTGGCATACGCGTATGCCATCAAGATAATCTTTACCTCTACGTAGCGCCCGCTGGACACAGACCAACGGAGGCGATGTCGTGGTGGAGTGGTAATCCCGGTATTTGTCTATTAAGGGTATTGGCCCGATAAGTCTGTCTGAATCCGCCTGAAAAGTGATGACTAGTTACTCGCACATGTGCATACCTGTTGAGCAAGGGTGGCATACGCGTATGCCATCAAGATAATCTCTACCTCTACGTAGCGCCGCTGGACACAGACCAACGGAGGCGATGTCGTGGTGGAGTGGTAATCCGGTATTTGTCTATTAAGGTTATTCAAGCCTGCACGGTCTTTCGGATCGGTAATTTTGTTGAGCCTGCCCGAGGCGCATCGGGACTGGAAAGGAGCGTTATGCCTACTCGAGACGACGCTCGTGAAAAGGTGAAAAGGCTGTTTGAGAACCGCGCCAAAGGTGTTGATTGATATAGACAGCAGGGCGGTGGCCATAGAAGTCGGAATCCGCTAAGGAGTGTGTAACAACTCACCTGCCGAATCAACTAGCCCTTAAAATGAAAGCCGCGGTAACGATATTCTTATGCCGGTGATGAAGCGATATGATTTCTACGCAGTGCTCCGAATGTAAAAGTAATGAAATTCAACCGAACAAGGGTAAACGGCGGGAGTAAATACGATTAAGGTTATCGAAATCTAACATTGTGAACAACGAGCGTAGAGACTAACGTGCGGGTACAAGTTTAACGGAATTTCTATCGAAGATCATACGAATACTATGAGTTTAACGTTAACGTTAACGTTAACGTTAACGTTAACGTTAACGTTAACGTTAACAGACAAAGTTTAATATCGAGGACCCGAAGACGAAGTTTAATATCGAGGACCCGAAGACGAAGTTTAATATCGAGAACCCGAAGACGAAGTTTAATATCGAGGACCCGAAGACGAAGTTTAATATCGAGAACCCGAAGACGAAGTTTAATATCGAGGACCCGAAGACGAAGTTTAATATCGAGGACTCGAAGACGAAGTTGAATTAATTGGTGAAAGTTGATTGCGGGTGTTATTAAATTTACTTTAATAATACACATTTCAGCCGAAACCAAACCCTGAGCATTAAAATACAAAACATTTTAAATTTTGATGCTTCGGGGGGGGGTGGGGGTGATATTTTTTTAAATATTTATTATAAGGTTTTTATGTCGGGTTTTTTTTACGACCATAAAAATTAATAAAATATTTACAAATACAAAAATTAAAAAAAATTTTAAGGATACAAAAAATTTACGAGTTAAAAAATTTACAAGTAAAAATTTTTACAAGTTCGAAAATTTTTATAATTGCGAAAAATTAATAAAATATTTACAAATACAAAAATTAAAAAAAATTTAAGGATACAAAAATTTTACGAGTTAAAAAATTTACAAGTAAAAAATTTTTACAAGTTCGAAAATTTTTATAATTGCGAAAAATTAATAAAATATTTACAAATACAAAAATTTTAAAAAAATTTACAAGTAAAAAATTTTTACAAGTTCGAAAAGTTTTATAATTACGAAAAATTAAGAACATTTTTTTTAGAGTCAAAATTTTTCGAATTTTCACAATTAATAAAATATTCACGTGTACAAAAATGTTAAAAATATCCAACTTTGAAAATTTTCACAAATCAGAAATAATTATAAAATGTTCGGAAGTACTTTACGTATAAAAAACCATTTCACCATGATAAAATCATAGTGAAATGGTTAAAATTTTTAGATAATCAAAGCTAGTCAAAACAATTTTCATTTGTATCAATGCAATTTTTACTTATGCAAGTAAATCAAACCAATTCACCGTGATATAATCGCAGTGGAAAGGTTTATTATTTCACCAATAAGCAAATAATTAATTAGGCAAACCTAACTAATCGAAGAGAAA
>CAXIVS010000720.1:0-2500 GCA_964035775.1 Osedax frankpressi | reverse complement strand
TTTTTTTTTTAGACCTCAATAACTCCTAAAGTAATGCGAATTATATGACCATTCTAACTGTCCGACCTTATATTAATACGAAGATAATTATTTAATTAAAAAAAGTACAATATTTTTTTTGAAAATTTTTTTAGTCGCCGTCAAAGTCAAATTTTCAAAAATCGAGCTCGAAGCTCCGATTTTTGCGAAAAAAGCTTGTTCACGGGCAAGGGAAAAAAGTATCGTGTTAAGCAGCCGCTTTTTTTTTTTTTTTTTCTAAAATGCCGTAATAGGTGGGGAAAATTAAAAAAAATTTTTTTTTCATGGACCCGAATAACTTAGTCAAATTTTTTTAGAATTTTTTTTACAAAAATTAAATCAATTAAAAAAAAAAAAAATCCTGTTATATTACCGCATTTTAAAGGAAAAAAAAAAAAAAAAAAAAAACCTTTGCAATTATATATATTTTTTAAAAAATCGAGTTCGACGCTCCGAAATTCGCCAAAAAGAGATTAGATTGGGCATTAAAAAAGGTTTGTTCAACAGCCGCTATTTTTATAATTTGTTTTCTAAAATGCCGTAATAAGTCGGGAGAATTAAAAAAAAATTTCCATGAAGCCGAATAACTTAGTAAAATTTTTTGTGAATTTTTTTTATAAAATTTGACTAAGTTTTTCGGCTCCATGGAAATTTTTTTTTTTTTAAATCTCCCCACTTATTACGGCATTTTAGAGAAAAAAAAAAAAAAAAGCGGCTGCTTAACACGATACTTTTTTCCCTTGCCCGTGAGCAAGCTTTTTTCGCAAAAATCGGAGCTTCGAGCTCGATTTTTTGAAAATTTGAGTAGGACGGAGACTAAAAAAATTTTCAAAAAAAATATTGTACTTTTTTTAATTAAATAATTATCTTCGTATTAATATAAGGTCGGACAGTTTGAATGGTCATACAATTCGCATTACTTTAAGAGTTATTGAGGTCTAAAAAAAAAAAACAAAAATTCAACCGCCTATAACTTTTTAACAATTGATAAGTAAAAGTTGCGACATAGCTATTTACACTAGTTAGAACAGAACGAATCATAATCCGTAGCTAACTAAAAAAAAAAAAAAAAAAGTCGTCAACTGCACCTATGTCAAAAATTGAAAAAAACACGTATTTTTTCGCGAGGAGGCCCACGGGCCTCAAAAAAAAAATTTTCGAGACAAAAAATTTTTTTTTATTAAATATTCATATTTATTCATATTCAATTTCTCCGATATCCTGAAATAACTCGAATACAAATCGTTCGTAATTGTTTCGGTTTATCGGGGAGTTTTATTTAAACGATACTGAATAATCGTTGATTTTGTACATTAAATTGTATTTAGCAACGCATATTGTATTAACCAACTAAGACGATTAATCATGATATCCTTGGCGGCAGTAACTATGACTCTATTAAGGGTATATGACCTGATAAGTCTATATGAATCCGCCTGAAAAGTGATGACTAGTTACTCGCACATGTGCATACCTGTTGAGCAAGGGTGGCATACGCGTATGCCATCAAGATAATCTCTACCTCTACGTAGCGCCCGCTGGACACAGACCAACGGAGGCGATGTCGTGGTGGAGTGGTAATCCCGGTATTTGTCTATTAAGGGTATTGGCCCGATAAGTCTGTCTGAATCCGCCTGAAAAGTGATGACTAGTTACTCGCACATGTGCATACCTGTTGAGCAAGGGTGGCATACGCGTATGCCATCAAGATAATCTCTACCTCTACGTAGCGCCCGCTGGACACAGACCAACGGAGGCGATGTCGTGGTGGAGTGGTAATCCCGGTATTTGTCTATTAAGGGTATTGGCCCGATAAGTCTGTCTGAATCCGCCTGAAAAGTGATGACTAGTTACTCGCACATGTGCATACCTGTTGAGCAAGGGTGGCATACGCGTATGCCATCAAGATAATCTTTACCTCTACGTAGCGCCCGCTGGACACAGACCAACGGAGGCGATGTCGTGGTGGAGTGGTAATCCCGGTATTTGTCTATTAAGGGTATTGGCCCGATAAGTCTGTCTGAATCCGCCTGAAAAGTGATGACTAGTTACTCGCACATGTGCATACCTGTTGAGCAAGGGTGGCATACGCGTATGCCATCAAGATAATCTCTACCTCTACGTAGCGCCCGCTGGACACAGACCAACGGAGGCGATGTCGTGGTGGAGTGGTAATCCCGGTATTTGTCTATTAAGGGTATTGGCCCGATAAGTCTGTCTGAATCCGCCTGAAAAGTGATGACTAGTTACTCGCACATGTGCATACCTGTTGAGCAAGGGTGGCATACGCGTATGCCATCAAGATAATCTTTACCTCTACGTAGCGCCCGCTGGACACAGACCAACGGAGGCGATGTCGTGGTGGAGTGGTAATCCCGGTATTTGTCTATTAAGGGTATTGGCCCGATAAGTCTGTCTGAATCCGCCTGAAAAGTGATGACTAGTTACTCGCACATGTGCATACCTGTTGAGCAAGGGTGGC
>CAXIVS010000719.1:10000-11791 GCA_964035775.1 Osedax frankpressi | reverse complement strand
CACGTGTACAAAAATGTTAAAAATATCCAACTTTGAAAATTTTCACAAATCAGAAATAATTATAAAATGTTCGGAAGTACTTTACGTATAAAAAACCATTTCACCATGATAAAATCATAGTGAAATGGTTAAAATTTTTAGATAATCAAAGCTAGTCAAAACAATTTTCATTTGTATCAATGCAATTTTTACTTATGCAAGTAAATCAAACCAATTCACCGTGATATAATCGCAGTGGAAAGGTTTATTATTTCACCAATAAGCAAATAATTAATTAGGCAAACCTAACTAATCGAAGAGAAAACTATTTTGATTTCGCATATAGGCAACGAATTAATTAGGCGAACCTAACTATTCGTGTTCTGAGACGGACTAAGAGTTTTCAACTCGGTAAACAATTAATTAGGCAAACCTAACTAATCGAAGAGAAAACTATTTTGATTTCGCATATAGGCAACGAATTAATTAGGCGAACCTAACTATTCGTGTTCTGAGACGGACTAAGAGTTTTCAACTCGGTAAACAATTAATTAGGCAAACCTAACTAATCGAAGAGAAAACTATTTTGATTTCGCATATAGGCAACGAATTAATTAGGCGAACCTAACTATTCGTGTTCTGAGACGGACTAAGAGTTTTCAACTCGGTAAACAATTAATTAGGCAAAACTAACTAATCGAAGAGAAAACTATTTTGATTTCGCATATAGGCAACGAATTAATTAGGCGAACCTAACTATTCGTGTTCTGAGACGGACTAAGAGTTTTCAACTCGGTAAACAATTAATTAGGCAAACCTAACTAATCGAAGAGAAAACTATTTTGATTTCGCATATAGGCAACGAATTAATTAGGCGAACCTAACTATTCGTGTTCTGAGACGGACTAAGAGTTTTCAACTCGGTAAACAATTAATTAGGCAAAACTAACTAATCGAAGAGAAAACTATTTTGATTTCCCATATAGGCAACGAATTAATTAGGCGAACCTAACTATTCGTGTTCTGAGACGGACTAAGAGTTTTCAACTCGGTAAACAATTAATTAGGCAAACCTAACTAATCGAAGAGAAAACTATTTTGATTTCCCATATAGGCAACGAATTAATTAGGCGAACCTAACTATTCGTGTTCTGAGACGGACTAAGAGTTTTCAACTCGGTAAACAATTAATTAGGCAAACCTAACTAATCGAAGAGAAAACTATTTTGATTTCGCATATAGGCAACGAATTAATTAGGCGAACCTAACTATTCGTGTTCTGAGACGGACTAAGAGTTTTCAACTCGGTAAACAATTAATTAGGCAAACCTAACTAATCGAAGAGAAAACTATTTTGATTTCGCATATAGGCAACGAATTAATTAGGCGAACCTAACTATTCGTGTTCTGAGACGGACTAAGAGTTTTCAACTCGGTAAACAATTAATTAGGCAAACCTAACTAATCGAAGAGAAAACTATTTTGATTTCGCATATAGGCAACGAATTAATTAGGCGAACCTAACTATTCGTGTTCTGAGACGGACTAAGAGTTTTCAACTCGGTAAACAATTAATTAGGCAAACCTAACTAATCGAAGAGAAAACTATTTTGATTTCGCATATAGGCAACGAATTAATTAGGCGAACCTAACTATTCGTGTTCTGAGACGGACTATTCAATCGTACAGTTTTCAATTACCCGAAGAGAAAACTGTTCCTACAATTAGGAAGACTTAGAAAATTAACATAGTCGTTATAGAAAAAATCTACCTAATACTACAGTTTAAATAGCAAACGAAATAACACCACCC
>CAXIVS010000719.1:0-2500 GCA_964035775.1 Osedax frankpressi | reverse complement strand
AGAAATACGTTTTCACGCGAACTTCTTAACGAATACAGAGTTGCGATGGTATGGTGTACATACCGGATTATGCGCAGCCGACACTCGAATACACGAGCCGTACGTTACAAGAAATCACTTTAGATATAATCTTTAATCGAGACCGAATACATAATTGAGGACCAAGGTTACGAAAATGTTAGCGCTAATCAATACAGGAATTTCCGAAAAACTTCACTGCCGGTGTTTAGCAACAAGTGTCTTTGACGTATAATTCACTTATTAGAATGAATTAATTAATAAAAATTAAATACAGCCAGAATACATTTTTAAGAATTAATTTTTCAAACATCGAGTAATTAAAGTACGATATGAATGCGTTGCAACGTATTTTCAATCAATAATATGTTACTAATAATGTTCGATTTAGTCATATAATTTATAATTTTGTGGAAAATGAACATTAGAAATTAACAATTACCAAAGGTGACGTATAAACCAAATATCCCATACAATTCCACGTCATTACATCGCGGTTACATCCCTACGAACGATAAAACTTGCAAACTAATAAGAGGCGAAGAACAAATATCCTGTACAAATAACATAATCTCAATTCATCATAAAGTAAATATCAAGATAAAATAACGTCGAATTTATCGCATACATAGCAAACTAGGTATGTTTCGTTTTAATGTTCGATATAATAGAAACATCGTAATGTTTAGACCTAAAGAACACGTTATAGTAACTTTTGACGATAATTATAATTACCGATTGAGCTTATTTAAACAACTGAATGTTTAATTTAAAAAATTTTTTGTCTCGAAATTTTTTTTTTTTTGAGGCCCGCGGGCCTCCTCGCGAAAAATACGTGTTTTTTTCAATTTTTGACATAGGTGCAGTTGACGACTTTTTTTTTTTTTTTTTTGTTAGCTACCGATTTTGACTCGTTTTGTTCTAACTAGTGTAAATAGCTATGTCGCAACTTTTTCTTTTCAATTGTTAAAAAGTTATAGGCGGTTGAAATTTTTTTTTTTTTTTTAGACCTCAATAACTCCTAAAGTAATGCGAATTATATGACCATTCTAACTGTCCGACCTTATATTAATACGAAGATAATTATTTAATTAAAAAAAGTACAATATTTTTTTTGAAAATTTTTTTAGTCGCCGTCAAAGTCAAATTTTCAAAAAATCGAGCTCGAAGCTCCGATTTTTGCGAAAAAAGCTTGTTCACGGGCAAGGGAAAAAAGTATCGTGTTAAGCAGCCGCTTTTTTTTTTTTTTTTTCTAAAATGCCGTAATAGGTGGGGAAAATTAAAAAAAAATTTTTTTTCATGGACCCGAATAACTTAGTCAAATTTTTTTAGAATTTTTTTTACAAAAATTAAATCAATTAAAAAAAAAAAAAATCCTGTTATATTACCGCGTTTTAAAGGAAAAAAAAAAAAAAAAAAAACCTTTGCAATTATATATATTTTTTAAAAAATCGAGTTCGACGCTCCGAAATTCGCCAAAAAGAGATTAGATTGGGCATTAAAAAAAGGTTTGTTCAACAGCCGCTATTTTTATAATTTGTTTTCTAAAATGCCGTAATAAGTCGGGAGAATTAAAAAAAAATTTCCATGAAGCCGAATAACTTAGTAAAATTTTTTGTGAATTTTTTTTATAAAATTTGACTAAGTTTTTTCGGCTCCATGGAAATTTTTTTTTTTTAATTCTCCCCACTTATTACGGCATTTTAGAGAGAGGAAAAAAAAAAAGCGGCTGCTTAACACGATACTTTTTTCCCTTGCCCGTGAACAAGCTTTTTTCGCAAAAATCGGAGCTTCGAGCTCGATTTTTTGAAAATTTGACTTTGACGGCGACTAAAAAATTTTCAAAAAAAATATTGTACTTTTTTTAATTAAATAATTATCTTCGTATTAATATAAGGTCGGACAGTTTGAATGGTCATACAATTCGCATTACTTTAAGAGTTATTGAGGTCTAAAAAAAAAAAACAAAAATTCAACCGCCTATAACTTTTTAACAATTGATAAGTAAAAGTTGCGACATAGCTATTTACACTAGTTAGAACAGAACGAATCATAATCCGTAGCTAACTAAAAAAAAAAAAAAAAAAGTCGTCAACTGCACCTATGTCAAAAATTGAAAAAAACACGTATTTTTTCGCGAGGAGGCCCACGGGCCTCAAAAAAAAAATTTTCGAGACAAAAAATTTTTTTTTATTAAATATTCATATTTATTCATATTCAATTTCTCCGATATCCTGAAATAACTCGAATACAAATCGTTCGTAATTGTTTCGGTTTATCGGGGAGTTTTATTTAAACGATACTGAATAATCGTTGATTTTGTACATTAAATTGTATTTAGCAACGCATATTGTATTAACCAACTAAGACGATTAATCATGATATCCTTGGCGGCAGTAACTATGACTCTATTAAGGGTATATGACCTGATAAGTCTATATGAATCCGCCTGAAAAGTGATGACTAGTTACTCGCACATGTG
>CAXIVS010000718.1:0-18852 GCA_964035775.1 Osedax frankpressi | reverse complement strand
AAGATGGATGACAATAGGTTTAGCATAAGATGGATGACAATAGGTTTAGCATAAGATGGATGACAATAGGTTTAGCATAAGATGGATGACAATAGGTTTAGCATAAGATGGATGACAATAGGTTTAGCATAAGATGGATGACAATAGGTTTAGCATAAGATGGATGACAATAGGTTTAGCATAAGATGGATGACAATAGGTTTAGCATAAGATGGATGACAATAGGTTTAGCATAAGATGGATGACAATAGGTTTAGCATAAGATGGATGACAATAGGTTTAGCATAAGATGGATGACAATAGGTTTAGCATAAGATGGATGACAATAGGTTTAGCATAAGATGGATGACAATAGGTTTAGCATAAGATGGATGACAATAGGTTTAGCATAAGATGGATGACAATAGGTTTAGCATAAGATGGATGACAATAGGTAGAGCATAAGATGGATGACAATAGGTTGAGCATAAGATGGATGACAATAGGTTTAGCATAAGATGGATGACAATAGGTTTAGCATAAGATGGATGACAATAGGTTTAGCATAAGATGGATGACAATAGGTTTAGCATAAGATGGATGACAATAGGTTTAGCATAAGATGGATGACAATAGGTTTAGCATAAGATGGATGACAATAGGTTTAGCATAAGATGGATGACAATAGGTTTAGCATAAGATGGATGACAATAGGTTTAGCATAAGATGGATGACAATAGGTTTAGCATAAGATGGATGACAATAGGTTTAGCATAAGATGGATGACAATAGGTTTAGCATAAGATGGATGACAATAGGTTTAGCATAAGATGGATGACAATAGGTTTAGCATAAGATGGATGACAATAGGTTTAGCATAAGATGGATGACAATAGGTTTAGCATAAGATGGATGACAATAGGTTTAGCATAAGATGGATGACAATAGGTTTAGCATAAGATGGATGACAATAGGTTTAGCATAAGATGGATGACAATAGGTTTAGCATAAGATGGATGACAATAGGTTTAGCATAAGATGGATGACAATAGGTTTAGCATAAGATGGATGACAATAGGTTTAGCATAAGATGGATGACAATAGGTTTAGCATAAGATGGATGACAATAGGTTTAGCATAAGATGGATGACAATAGGTTTAGCATAAGATGGATGACAATAGGTTTAGCATAAGATGGATGACAATAGGTTTAGCATAAGATGGATGACAATAGGTTTAGCATAAGATGGATGACAATAGGTTTAGCATAAGATGGATGACAATAGGTTTAGCATAAGATGGATGACAATAGGTTTAGCATAAGATGGATGACAATAGGTTTAGCATAAGATGGATGACAATAGGTTTAGCATAAGATGGATGACAATAGGTTTAGCATAAGATGGATGACAATAGGTTTAGCATAAGATGGATGACAATAGGTTTAGCATAAGATGGATGACAATAGGTTTAGCATAAGATGGATGACAATAGGTTTAGCATAAGATGGATGACAATAGGTTTAGCATAAGATGGATGACAATAGGTTTAGCATAAGATGGATGACAATAGGTTTAGCATAAGATGGATGACAATAGGTTTAGCATAAGATGGATGACAATAGGTTTAGCATAAGATGGATGACAATAGGTTTAGCATAAGATGGATGACAATAGGTTTAGCATAAGATGGATGACAATAGGTTTAGCATAAGATGGATGACAATAGGTTTAGCATAAGATGGATGACAATAGGTTTAGCATAAGATGGATGACAATAGGTTTAGCATAAGATGGATGACAATAGGTTTAGCATAAGATGGATGACAATAGGTTTAGCATAAGATGGATGACAATAGGTTTAGCATAAGATGGATGACAATAGGTTTAGCATAAGATGGATGACAATAGGTTTAGCATAAGATGGATGACAATAGGTTTAGCATAAGATGGATGACAATAGGTTTAGCATAAGATGGATGACAATAGGTTTAGCATAAGATGGATGACAATAGGTTTAGCATAAGATGGATGACAATAGGTTTAGCATAAGATGGATGACAATAGGTTTAGCATAAGATGGATGACAATAGGTTTAGCATAAGATGGATGACAATAGGTTTAGCATAAGATGGATGACAATAGGTTTAGCATAAGATGGATGACAATAGGTTTAGCATAAGATGGATGACAATAGGTTTAGCATAAGATGGATGACAATAGGTTTAGCATAAGATGGATGACAATAGGTTTAGCATAAGATGGATGACAATAGGTTTAGCATAAGATGGATGACAATAGGTTTAGCATAAGATGGATGACAATAGGTTTAGCATAAGATGGATGACAATAGGTTTAGCATAAGATGGATGACAATAGGTTTAGCATAAGATGGATGACAATAGGTTTAGCATAAGATGGATGACAATAGGTTTAGCATAAGATGGATGACAATAGGTTTAGCATAAGATGGATGACAATAGGTTTAGCATAAGATGGATGACAATAGGTTTAGCATAAGATGGATGACAATAGGTTTAGCATAAGATGGATGACAATAGGTTTAGCATAAGATGGATGACAATAGGTTTAGCATAAGATGGATGACAATAGGTTTAGCATAAGATGGATGACAATAGGTTTAGCATAAGATGGATGACAATAGGTTTAGCATAAGATGGATGACAATAGGTTTAGCATAAGATGGATGACAATAGGTTTAGCATAAGATGGATGACAATAGGTTTAGCATAAGATGGATGACAATAGGTTTAGCATAAGATGGATGACAATAGGTTTAGCATAAGATGGATGACAATAGGTTTAGCATAAGATGGATGACAATAGGTTTAGCATAAGATGGATGACAATAGGTTTAGCATAAGATGGATGACAATAGGTTTAGCATAAGATGGATGACAATAGGTTTAGCATAAGATGGATGACAATAGGTTTAGCATAAGATGGATGACAATAGGTTTAGCATAAGATGGATGACAATAGGTTTAGCATAAGATGGATGACAATAGGTTTAGCATAAGATGGATGACAATAGGTTTAGCATAAGATGGATGACAATAGGTTTAGCATAAGATGGATGACAATAGGTTTAGCATAAGATGGATGACAATAGGTTTAGCATAAGATGGATGACAATAGGTTTAGCATAAGATGGATGACAATAGGTTTAGCATAAGATGGATGACAATAGGTTTAGCATAAGATGGATGACAATAGGTTTAGCATAAGATGGATGACAATAGGTTTAGCATAAGATGGATGACAATAGGTTTAGCATAAGATGGATGACAATAGGTTTAGCATAAGATGGATGACAATAGGTTTAGCATAAGATGGATGACAATAGGTTTAGCATAAGATGGATGACAATAGGTTTAGCATAAGATGGATGACAATAGGTTTAGCATAAGATGGATGACAATAGGTTTAGCATAAGATGGATGACAATAGGTTTAGCATAAGATGGATGACAATAGGTTTAGCATAAGATGGATGACAATAGGTTTAGCATAAGATGGATGACAATAGGTTTAGCATAAGATGGATGACAATAGGTTTAGCATAAGATGGATGACAATAGGTTTAGCATAAGATGGATGACAATAGGTTTAGCATAAGATGGATGACAATAGGTTTAGCATAAGATGGATGACAATAGGTTTAGCATAAGATGGATGACAATAGGTTTAGCATAAGATGGATGACAATAGGTTTAGCATAAGATGGATGACAATAGGTTTAGCATAAGATGGATGACAATAGGTTTAGCATAAGATGGATGACAATAGGTTTAGCATAAGATGGATGACAATAGGTTTAGCATAAGATGGATGACAATAGGTTTAGCATAAGATGGATGACAATAGGTTTAGCATAAGATGGATGACAATAGGTTTAGCATAAGATGGATGACAATAGGTTTAGCATAAGATGGATGACAATAGGTTTAGCATAAGATGGATGACAATAGGTTTAGCATAAGATGGATGACAATAGGTTTAGCATAAGATGGATGACAATAGGTTTAGCATAAGATGGATGACAATAGGTTTAGCATAAGATGGATGACAATAGGTTTAGCATAAGATGGATGACAATAGGTTTAGCATAAGATGGATGACAATAGGTTTAGCATAAGATGGATGACAATAGGTTTAGCATAAGATGGATGACAATAGGTTTAGCATAAGATGGATGACAATAGGTTTAGCATAAGATGGATGACAATAGGTTTAGCATAAGATGGATGACAATAGGTTTAGCATAAGATGGATGACAATAGGTTTAGCATAAGATGGATGACAATAGGTTTAGCATAAGATGGATGACAATAGGTTTAGCATAAGATGGATGACAATAGGTTTAGCATAAGATGGATGACAATAGGTTTAGCATAAGATGGATGACAATAGGTTTAGCATAAGATGGATGACAATAGGTTTAGCATAAGATGGATGACAATAGGTTTAGCATAAGATGGATGACAATAGGTTTAGCATAAGATGGATGACAATAGGTTTAGCATAAGATGGATGACAATAGGTTTAGCATAAGATGGATGACAATAGGTTTAGCATAAGATGGATGACAATAGGTTTAGCATAAGATGGATGACAATAGGTTTAGCATAAGATGGATGACAATAGGTTTAGCATAAGATGGATGACAATAGGTTTAGCATAAGATGGATGACAATAGGTTTAGCATAAGATGGATGACAATAGGTTTAGCATAAGATGGATGACAATAGGTTTAGCATAAGATGGATGACAATAGGTTTAGCATAAGATGGATGACAATAGGTTTAGCATAAGATGGATGACAATAGGTTTAGCATAAGATGGATGACAATAGGTTTAGCATAAGATGGATGACAATAGGTTTAGCATAAGATGGATGACAATAGGTTTAGCATAAGATGGATGACAATAGGTTTAGCATAAGATGGATGACAATAGGTTTAGCATAAGATGGATGACAATAGGTTTAGCATAAGATGGATGACAATAGGTTTAGCATAAGATGGATGACAATAGGTTTAGCATAAGATGGATGACAATAGGTTTAGCATAAGATGGATGACAATAGGTTTAGCATAAGATGGATGACAATAGGTTTAGCATAAGATGGATGACAATAGGTTTAGCATAAGATGGATGACAATAGGTTTAGCATAAGATGGATGACAATAGGTTTAGCATAAGATGGATGACAATAGGTTTAGCATAAGATGGATGACAATAGGTTTAGCATAAGATGGATGACAATAGGTTTAGCATAAGATGGATGACAATAGGTTTAGCATAAGATGGATGACAATAGGTTTAGCATAAGATGGATGACAATAGGTTTAGCATAAGATGGATGACAATAGGTTTAGCATAAGATGGATGACAATAGGTTTAGCATAAGATGGATGACAATAGGTTTAGCATAAGATGGATGACAATAGGTTTAGCATAAGATGGATGACAATAGGTTTAGCATAAGATGGATGACAATAGGTTTAGCATAAGATGGATGACAATAGGTTTAGCATAAGATGGATGACAATAGGTTTAGCATAAGATGGATGACAATAGGTTTAGCATAAGATGGATGACAATAGGTTTAGCATAAGATGGATGACAATAGGTTTAGCATAAGATGGATGACAATAGGTTTAGCATAAGATGGATGACAATAGGTTTAGCATAAGATGGATGACAATAGGTTTAGCATAAGATGGATGACAATAGGTTTAGCATAAGATGGATGACAATAGGTTTAGCATAAGATGGATGACAATAGGTTTAGCATAAGATGGATGACAATAGGTTTAGCATAAGATGGATGACAATAGGTTTAGCATAAGATGGATGACAATAGGTTTAGCATAAGATGGATGACAATAGGTTTAGCATAAGATGGATGACAATAGGTTTAGCATAAGATGGATGACAATAGGTTTAGCATAAGATGGATGACAATAGGTTTAGCATAAGATGGATGACAATAGGTTTAGCATAAGATGGATGACAATAGGTTTAGCATAAGATGGATGACAATAGGTTTAGCATAAGATGGATGACAATAGGTTTAGCATAAGATGGATGACAATAGGTTTAGCATAAGATGGATGACAATAGGTTTAGCATAAGATGGATGACAATAGGTTTAGCATAAGATGGATGACAATAGGTTTAGCATAAGATGGATGACAATAGGTTTAGCATAAGATGGATGACAATAGGTTTAGCATAAGATGGATGACAATAGGTTTAGCATAAGATGGATGACAATAGGTTTAGCATAAGATGGATGACAATAGGTTTAGCATAAGATGGATGACAATAGGTTTAGCATAAGATGGATGACAATAGGTTTAGCATAAGATGGATGACAATAGGTTTAGCATAAGATGGATGACAATAGGTTTAGCATAAGATGGATGACAATAGGTTTAGCATAAGATGGATGACAATAGGTTTAGCATAAGATGGATGACAATAGGTTTAGCATAAGATGGATGACAATAGGTTTAGCATAAGATGGATGACAATAGGTTTAGCATAAGATGGATGACAATAGGTTTAGCATAAGATGGATGACAATAGGTTTAGCATAAGATGGATGACAATAGGTTTAGCATAAGATGGATGACAATAGGTTTAGCATAAGATGGATGACAATAGGTTTAGCATAAGATGGATGACAATAGGTTTAGCATAAGATGGATGACAATAGGTTTAGCATAAGATGGATGACAATAGGTTTAGCATAAGATGGATGACAATAGGTTTAGCATAAGATGGATGACAATAGGTTTAGCATAAGATGGATGACAATAGGTTTAGCATAAGATGGATGACAATAGGTTTAGCATAAGATGGATGACAATAGGTTTAGCATAAGATGGATGACAATAGGTTTAGCATAAGATGGATGACAATAGGTTTAGCATAAGATGGATGACAATAGGTTTAGCATAAGATGGATGACAATAGGTTTAGCATAAGATGGATGACAATAGGTTTAGCATAAGATGGATGACAATAGGTTTAGCATAAGATGGATGACAATAGGTTTAGCATAAGATGGATGACAATAGGTTTAGCATAAGATGGATGACAATAGGTTTAGCATAAGATGGATGACAATAGGTTTAGCATAAGATGGATGACAATAGGTTTAGCATAAGATGGATGACAATAGGTTTAGCATAAGATGGATGACAATAGGTTTAGCATAAGATGGATGACAATAGGTTTAGCATAAGATGGATGACAATAGGTTTAGCATAAGATGGATGACAATAGGTTTAGCATAAGATGGATGACAATAGGTTTAGCATAAGATGGATGACAATAGGTTTAGCATAAGATGGATGACAATAGGTTTAGCATAAGATGGATGACAATAGGTTTAGCATAAGATGGATGACAATAGGTTTAGCATAAGATGGATGACAATAGGTTTAGCATAAGATGGATGACAATAGGTTTAGCATAAGATGGATGACAATAGGTTTAGCATAAGATGGATGACAATAGGTTTAGCATAAGATGGATGACAATAGGTTTAGCATAAGATGGATGACAATAGGTTTAGCATAAGATGGATGACAATAGGTTTAGCATAAGATGGATGACAATAGGTTTAGCATAAGATGGATGACAATAGGTTTAGCATAAGATGGATGACAATAGGTTTAGCATAAGATGGATGACAATAGGTTTAGCATAAGATGGATGACAATAGGTTTAGCATAAGATGGATGACAATAGGTTTAGCATAAGATGGATGACAATAGGTTTAGCATAAGATGGATGACAATAGGTTTAGCATAAGATGGATGACAATAGGTTTAGCATAAGATGGATGACAATAGGTTTAGCATAAGATGGATGACAATAGGTTTAGCATAAGATGGATGACAATAGGTTTAGCATAAGATGGATGACAATAGGTTTAGCATAAGATGGATGACAATAGGTTTAGCATAAGATGGATGACAATAGGTTTAGCATAAGATGGATGACAATAGGTATAGCATAAGATGGATGACAATAGGTTTAGCATAAGATGGATGACAATAGGTTTAGCATAAGATGGATGACAATAGGTTTAGCATAAGATGGATGACAATAGGTTTAGCATAAGATGGATGACAATAGGTTTAGCATAAGATGGATGACAATAGGTTTAGCATAAGATGGATGACAATAGGTTTAGCATAAGATGGATGACAATAGGTTTAGCATAAGATGGATGACAATAGGTTTAGCATAAGATGGATGACAATAGGTTTAGCATAAGATGGATGACAATAGGTTTAGCATAAGATGGATGACAATAGGTTTAGCATAAGATGGATGACAATAGGTTTAGCATAAGATGGATGACAATAGGTTTAGCATAAGATGGATGACAATAGGTTTAGCATAAGATGGATGACAATAGGTTTAGCATAAGATGGATGACAATAGGTTTAGCATAAGATGGATGACAATAGGTTTAGCATAAGATGGATGACAATAGGTTTAGCATAAGATGGATGACAATAGGTTTAGCATAAGATGGATGACAATAGGTTTAGCATAAGATGGATGACAATAGGTTTAGCATAAGATGGATGACAATAGGTTTAGCATAAGATGGATGACAATAGGTTTAGCATAAGATGGATGACAATAGGTTTAGCATAAGATGGATGACAATAGGTTTAGCATAAGATGGATGACAATAGGTTTAGCATAAGATGGATGACAATAGGTTTAGCATAAGATGGATGACAATAGGTTTAGCATAAGATGGATGACAATAGGTTTAGCATAAGATGGATGACAATAGGTTTAGCATAAGATGGATGACAATAGGTTTAGCATAAGATGGATGACAATAGGTTTAGCATAAGATGGATGACAATAGGTTTAGCATAAGATGGATGACAATAGGTTTAGCATAAGATGGATGACAATAGGTTTAGCATAAGATGGATGACAATAGGTTTAGCATAAGATGGATGACAATAGGTTTAGCATAAGATGGATGACAATAGGTTTAGCATAAGATGGATGACAATAGGTTTAGCATAAGATGGATGACAATAGGTTTAGCATAAGATGGATGACAATAGGTTTAGCATAAGATGGATGACAATAGGTTTAGCATAAGATGGATGACAATAGGTTTAGCATAAGATGGATGACAATAGGTTTAGCATAAGATGGATGACAATAGGTTTAGCATAAGATGGATGACAATAGGTTTAGCATAAGATGGATGACAATAGGTTTAGCATAAGATGGATGACAATAGGTTTAGCATAAGATGGATGACAATAGGTTTAGCATAAGATGGATGACAATAGGTTTAGCATAAGATGGATGACAATAGGTTTAGCATAAGATGGATGACAATAGGTTTAGCATAAGATGGATGACAATAGGTTTAGCATAAGATGGATGACAATAGGTTTAGCATAAGATGGATGACAATAGGTTTAGCATAAGATGGATGACAATAGGTTTAGCATAAGATGGATGACAATAGGTTTAGCATAAGATGGATGACAATAGGTTTAGCATAAGATGGATGACAATAGGTTTAGCATAAGATGGATGACAATAGGTTTAGCATAAGATGGATGACAATAGGTTTAGCATAAGATGGATGACAATAGGTTTAGCATAAGATGGATGACAATAGGTTTAGCATAAGATGGATGACAATAGGTTTAGCATAAGATGGATGACAATAGGTTTAGCATAAGATGGATGACAATAGGTTTAGCATAAGATGGATGACAATAGGTTTAGCATAAGATGGATGACAATAGGTTTAGCATAAGATGGATGACAATAGGTTTAGCATAAGATGGATGACAATAGGTTTAGCATAAGATGGATGACAATAGGTTTAGCATAAGATGGATGACAATAGGTTTAGCATAAGATGGATGACAATAGGTTTAGCATAAGATGGATGACAATAGGTTTAGCATAAGATGGATGACAATAGGTTTAGCATAAGATGGATGACAATAGGTTTAGCATAAGATGGATGACAATAGGTTTAGCATAAGATGGATGACAATAGGTTTAGCATAAGATGGATGACAATAGGTTTAGCATAAGATGGATGACAATAGGTTTAGCATAAGATGGATGACAATAGGTTTAGCATAAGATGGATGACAATAGGTTTAGCATAAGATGGATGACAATAGGTTTAGCATAAGATGGATGACAATAGGTTTAGCATAAGATGGATGACAATAGGTTTAGCATAAGATGGATGACAATAGGTTTAGCATAAGATGGATGACAATAGGTTTAGCATAAGATGGATGACAATAGGTTTAGCATAAGATGGATGACAATAGGTTTAGCATAAGATGGATGACAATAGGTTTAGCATAAGATGGATGACAATAGGTTTAGCATAAGATGGATGACAATAGGTTTAGCATAAGATGGATGACAATAGGTTTAGCATAAGATGGATGACAATAGGTTTAGCATAAGATGGATGACAATAGGTTTAGCATAAGATGGATGACAATAGGTTTAGCATAAGATGGATGACAATAGGTTTAGCATAAGATGGATGACAATAGGTTTAGCATAAGATGGATGACAATAGGTTTAGCATAAGATGGATGACAATAGGTTTAGCATAAGATGGATGACAATAGGTTTAGCATAAGATGGATGACAATAGGTTTAGCATAAGATGGATGACAATAGGTTTAGCATAAGATGGATGACAATAGGTTTAGCATAAGATGGATGACAATAGGTTTAGCATAAGATGGATGACAATAGGTTTAGCATAAGATGGATGACAATAGGTTTAGCATAAGATGGATGACAATAGGTTTAGCATAAGATGGATGACAATAGGTTTAGCATAAGATGGATGACAATAGGTTTAGCATAAGATGGATGACAATAGGTTTAGCATAAGATGGATGACAATAGGTTTAGCATAAGATGGATGACAATAGGTTTAGCATAAGATGGATGACAATAGGTTTAGCATAAGATGGATGACAATAGGTTTAGCATAAGATGGATGACAATAGGTTTAGCATAAGATGGATGACAATAGGTTTAGCATAAGATGGATGACAATAGGTTTAGCATAAGATGGATGACAATAGGTTTAGCATAAGATGGATGACAATAGGTTTAGCATAAGATGGATGACAATAGGTTTAGCATAAGATGGATGACAATAGGTTTAGCATAAGATGGATGACAATAGGTTTAGCATAAGATGGATGACAATAGGTTTAGCATAAGATGGATGACAATAGGTTTAGCATAAGATGGATGACAATAGGTTTAGCATAAGATGGATGACAATAGGTTTAGCATAAGATGGATGACAATAGGTTTAGCATAAGATGGATGACAATAGGTTTAGCATAAGATGGATGACAATAGGTTTAGCATAAGATGGATGACAATAGGTTTAGCATAAGATGGATGACAATAGGTTTAGCATAAGATGGATGACAATAGGTTTAGCATAAGATGGATGACAATAGGTTTAGCATAAGATGGATGACAATAGGTTTAGCATAAGATGGATGACAATAGGTTTAGCATAAGATGGATGACAATAGGTTTAGCATAAGATGGATGACAATAGGTTTAGCATAAGATGGATGACAATAGGTTTAGCATAAGATGGATGACAATAGGTTTAGCATAAGATGGATGACAATAGGTTTAGCATAAGATGGATGACAATAGGTTTAGCATAAGATGGATGACAATAGGTTTAGCATAAGATGGATGACAATAGGTTTAGCATAAGATGGATGACAATAGGTTTAGCATAAGATGGATGACAATAGGTTTAGCATAAGATGGATGACAATAGGTTTAGCATAAGATGGATGACAATAGGTTTAGCATAAGATGGATGACAATAGGTTTAGCATAAGATGGATGACAATAGGTTTAGCATAAGATGGATGACAATAGGTTTAGCATAAGATGGATGACAATAGGTTTAGCATAAGATGGATGACAATAGGTTTAGCATAAGATGGATGACAATAGGTTTAGCATAAGATGGATGACAATAGGTTTAGCATAAGATGGATGACAATAGGTTTAGCATAAGATGGATGACAATAGGTTTAGCATAAGATGGATGACAATAGGTTTAGCATAAGATGGATGACAATAGGTTTAGCATAAGATGGATGACAATAGGTTTAGCATAAGATGGATGACAATAGGTTTAGCATAAGATGGATGACAATAGGTAGAGCATAAGATGGATGACAATAGGTAGAGCATAAGATGGATGACAATAGGTTTAGCATAAGATGGATGACAATAGGTTTAGCATAAGATGGATGACAATAGGTTTAGCATAAGATGGATGACAATAGGTTTAGCATAAGATGGATGACAATAGGTAGAGCATAAGATGGATGACAATAGGTAGAGCATAAGATGGATGACAATAGGTTTAGCATAAGATGGATGACAATAGGTTTAGCATAAGATGGATGACAATAGGTAGAGCATAAGATGGATGACAATAGGTTTAGCATAAGATGGATGACAATAGGTAGAGCATAAGATGGATGACAATAGGTTTAGCATAAGATGGATGACAATAGGTTTAGCATAAGATGGATGGCAATAGGTTTAGCATAAGATGGATGACAATAGGTTTAGCATAAGATGGATGACAATAGGTTTAGCATAAGATGGATGACAATAGGTAGAGCATAAGATGGATGACAATAGGTTTAGCATAAGATGGATGACAATAGGTTTAGCATAAGATGGATGACAATAGGTAGAGCATAAGATGGATGACAATAGGTTTAGCATAAGATGGATGACAATAGGTAGAGCATAAGATGGATGACAATAGGTTTAGCATAAGATGGATGACAATAGGTAGAGCATAAGATGGATGACAATAGGTTTAGCATAAGATGGATGACAATAGGTAGAGCATAAGATGGATGACAATAGGTTTAGCATAAGATGGATGACAATAGGTAGAGCATAAGATGGATGACAATAGGTTTAGCATAAGATGGATGACAATAGGTAGAGCATAAGATGGATGACAATAGGTTTAGCATAAGATGGATGACAATAGGTTTAGCATAAGATGGATGACAATAGGTAGAGCATAAGATGGATGACAATAGGTTTAGCATAAGATGGATGACAATAGGTAGAGCATAAGATGGATGACAATAGGTTTAGCATAAGATGGATGACAATAGGTTTAGCATAAGATGGATGACAATAGGTAGAGCATAAGATGGATGACAATAGGTTTAGCATAAGATGGATGACAATAGGTTTAGCATAAGATGGATGACAATAGGTAGAGCATAAGATGGATGACAATAGGTAGAGCATAAGATGGATGACAATAGGTTTAGCATAAGATGGATGACAATAGGTAGAGCATAAGATGGATGACAATAGGTTTAGCATAAGATGGATGACAATAGGTTTAGCATAAGATGGATGACAATAGGTTTAGCATAAGATGGATGACAATAGGTAGAGCATAAGATGGATGACAATAGGTTTAGCATAAGATGGATGACAATAGGTAGAGCATAAGATGGATGACAATATGTTTAGCATAAGATGGATGACAATAGGTAGAGCATAAGATGGATGACAATAGGTTTAGCATAAGATGGATGACAATAGGTAGAGCATAAGATGGATGACAATAGGTAGAGCATAAGATAGATGACAATAGGTTTAGCATAAGATGGATGACAATAGGTTTAGCATAAGATGGATGACAATAGGTAGAGCATAAGATGGATGACAATAGGTTTAGCATAAGATGGATGACAATAGGTAGAGCATAAGATGGATGACAATAGATAGAGCATAAGATGGATGACAATAGGTTTAGCATAAGATGGATGACAATAGGTAGAGCATAAGATGGATGACAATAGGTTTAGCATAAGATGGATGACAATAGGTAGAGCATAAGATGGATGACAATAGGTTTAGCATAAGATGGATGACAATAGGTAGAGCATAAGATGGATGACAATAGGTTTAGCATAAGATGGATGACAATAGGTTTAGCATAAGATGGATGACAATAGGTTTAGCATAAGATGGATGACAATAGGTAGAACATAAGATGGATGACAATAGGTTTAGCATAAGATGGATGACAATAGGTAGAGCATAAGATGGATGACAATAGGTTTAGCATAAGATGGATGACAATATGTTTAGCATAAGATGGATGACAATAGGTAGAGCATAAGATGGATGACAATAGGTTTAGCATAAGATGGATGACAATAGGTTTAGCATAAGATGGATGACAATAGGTAGAGCATAAGATGGATGACAATAGGTTTAGCATAAGATGGATGACAATAGGTTTAGCATAAGATGGATGACAATAGGTTTAGCATAAGATGGATGACAATAGGTTTAGCATAAGATGGATGACAATAGGTTTAGCATAAGATGGATGACAATAGGTAGAGCATAAGATGGATGACAATAGGTAGAGCATAAGATGGATGACAATAGGTAGAGCATAAGATGGATGACAATATCCAGGCACATTCGAAAAGGTCACCAATTAAACATCATGGAAACATAATTCCAACTTATTAAATAAAATAATGTTTTATTTTTCATAATTAGATAAATAAATATTTTAAGTTCATTATTGATCTTTAGATTAATTGAATTTGAATATTGAACTAAAAAAAAGATGGAGAATGTTTTAGATATGAAGAATATATAGTTTACATTACACAATACAGAATATAGTGATTATTGATAAATACTGATCCAAATCTATCACTGACCACTAATTACCATCGCATATCAATATTTAGCACCGCTGACCGTTATAGACACAGGTCGATAACCCACAATATCTATCTCTACTGATCACGGTGACCCACACTAACGCGCATTGACCCCTGCTGACCCTCATTGACCTCTACTAACGCACATTGACCCCCGCTAACCCTCATTGACCTCCACTAACCCGCATTGACCCCCGCTAACCCTCATTGACGTCCACTAACCCGCATTGACCCCCGCTAACCCGCATTGACCTCCACTAACCCCCGCTGACCCGCATTGTCCCCGCTGACCACTACTGACCGCTCTGTTTAATCATGATATTGTCGTTATGTCGGTCGCAGATTCCTAGGACGTAGGTTGCTACACAGTAACCAGCGCAGGACGCAGTGAAATTATCCACACACTGAAAGTTCAGATAAACGTAATTAGGGAAAAAATCTAATTCTTGAAAATATTAAAAATTATCGTGAAGTTGTTTTTAAATATATTTTTTCTACAATTGAAATATTATTTTAGATTAATATTTGATAGTTGTTAAGTATCGAGAATGCAGATGATGTAATTATTATGAATCTTATATAATAATTTAATAAAATAAACAATAAACAAGTATTTAAATGTACTTGAAAATGTACAATAGAGATATTATTATTAAGTTTTATTTAGATATTGAAAATGTTTGTTAAACATAAATCAAGGTAATTTCATTTTTTGTATCAATACATAATTGTATGCAATTGCATAATTTCTTTGTTAATTATTAATTTAATAACAAATGAAAGCATTTTATAAATCTATTACATCATTTGGTTTGCAGGGTCCCAAGAAACTATCCAGGCCATAATAGTTTTTTTGTTGTATAATAAAGAGAAAATATATTTTATTACACTTAAAATATATAATGTTTATTTTTTATATAAAATAATTATATAATATTGTATAATAGTTACATCATCAGATTACATGGGATCGGGCAAAATAGTTGTTCAGTAATGATTGGATAATATGTCAAACAAAATTTATGATTTTACGGCTCTATTAACTTGTATGAATCATCCTTAAAAAATAATAGGATTCAAAATCGCATAATCAATAAACTAATATGATATCGCGCCGATTAAATTGATTACATCATTAGTGATTATTGGTTTGTCACATTACGCAATGCACAATGTGCGCCAACTGTAAAATGTGAATGATGTAATCGTAGGACACATATATTTGAAATATGAAATCACGAATAATTTGCTGGTTTGGGAACAGAATAATTAAAATGGAAACCTCGACATCAAAAATAAATAGAACTCAACTTGTAAACAAACAAGAAATCTCGTTTTGCTATTCTTTAATATAGTTAGTAATATTTAGATACTGAAAGCGAAGAAATATGAATTGCAAATCTATTACATCACTTATCAACCTATTGCGACACCGGTAACCTTTTCATACTCGCATTCCGTGGAGTTGTGAATATGTAGCCATTCGGAGATAGATTTATCTCGGAAGGAACCATGGACCTAGAGGGGAGAGGAGAGGAGGTAAGCGAGAGGAATGGGGAACATTATAGTCAGTGAGCGGGGTTGGGATGTGAGCGGGGTGGGATGGTATGTGAGTAGGGTGTGAGTGGGGTGCGAGTAGGGTGTGAGTGGGGTGTGAGTGGGGTGCGAGTAGGGTGTGAGTGGGGTGCGAGTAGGGTGTGAGTGGGGTGCGAGTAGGGTGTGAGTAGGGTGTGAGTGGGGTGCGAGTAGGGTACAATGTGTGGTACGTGAGTGGTGGAATAGGAGAGGATAGGAGGGTTATTATCCTTATGGGGTTGAAAGAAGGAGATGATTGTAAAAAAGAAGATGAGGTGTGAGAGAAGAGAAAAATGTGAGAGCGGCATTTGAGAACATGGAATAGGGTGAGAAAAGATAAGAGGTAAATATGGGGTGGTAATATGGGGTGGTAATATGGGGTGGTAATATGGGATGGTAATATGGGGTGGTAATATTGGGTGGTAATATGGGGTGGTAATATGGGGTGGTAATATGGGGTGGTAATATGGCGTATATAGAAATGAATAGGAGTGTTACAGGGGAATACTGAAGCAGGGTTTGAGATCAAAGTAAACATATATAAACTATAAACTCCACCTTTTATTTACAAGCCCCTCCTCTTACTTACATGCCCCTCCTCTTATTTACAAGCCCCTCCTCTTATTTACAAGCCCCTCCTCTTATTTACAAGCCCCTCCTTTTACCTACATGCTCCTCCTCTCACCTGCAAGCCTTGTTTGGTCTGTATTCGTCGAAGTGTCTCCGAGTTCTCAACCAACTCGACTAAACCTTCCAAAGCAGCCGTGACCTGGCAGTCAAAGGTCACCAGCGAAAGGTCAAGGTCAACGGACAGCCACAGTCTATCCATGATTCGTATCAATTGCATTGTAAGCATATCTTGTCGTAAGTCATCACCGGACTGGGGGCGAAGTTATAGACATTTAGTGGTGGGGTTTAGTGGTGGGGGTTAGTGGTGGGGGTTAGTAGTGGGGGTTAGTGGAGGGGTTAGTGGATGGGTTAGTGGTGGGGTTATTGGTGGGGTTATTAGTGGGGTTAGTGGTGGGGTTAGTGGTGGGGTTATTGATGGGGATAGTGTCTGGGTTAGTGGTGGGGTTAGTGGTGGGGTTAGTGGCTAGGTTAGTGGTGGAGGTTGGTGGAGAGGTTAGTGGTGGGATTAATGGTGGGGTTAGTGGTGGGGTTATTAGTTGGGTTAGTGGTAGGGGTTTGGGTTTGGGGTTAGTGGTGGGGTTAGTGGTTGGGTTAGTGGTAGGGGTTAGTGGTGTGGTTAGTTGTCAGGGTTAGGATCATGGATAGGTACACGTTGAAGTAAGTGGGTAGGCAGGTGGTTAAGGGAATATTTTAGAACAGCAATTTAGTGTATAAGAAAGGGGTGTAATTATGGGTTTGTTTAAAAGATTAATTATAATCTCAACACCCAAACCCTACTATAATCTAACCCAATACTAACCCAACACTAACCCAACACTAACCCAATGCTAACCCAACGCTAACCCAGCGCTAACCCAACGCTAACCCAACACTAACCCAACACTAACCCAACACTAACCCAACACTAACCCAACACTAACCCAACACTAACACTAACCCAACGCTAACCCAACGCTAACCCAACACTAACCCAACACTAAACCAACACTAACCCAACACTAACCCAACACTAACCCAACACTAACACTAACCCAACACTAACCCAACACTAACCCAATGCTAACCCAACACTAACCCAACGCTAACCCAACACTAACCCAACACTAACCCAACACTAACCCAACACTAACCCAACACTAACACTAACCCAATGCTAACCCAACGCTAACCCAATGCTAACCCAACACTAACCCAACGCTAACCCAACACTAACCCAATGCTAACCCAACTCTAACCCAATGCTAACACAAAACTAACCCAAGGCTAACCCAACACTAACCCAACACTAAACCAACGCTAACCCAACACTAAACCAACGCTAACCCAATACTAACCCAATGCTAACCCAACGCTAACCCAATGCTAACACAAAACTAACCCAATGCTAACCCAACACCAACCCAACACTAACCCAACACTAACCCAACACTAACCCAACACTAACCCAACACTAACCCAACACTAACCCAACACTAACACTAACCCAATGCTAACCCAACGCTAACCCAATGCTAAACCAACACTAACCCAAAACTAACACTAACCCAACACTAACCCAACGCTAACCCAACACTAACCCAACGCTAACCCAACACTAACCCAACACTAAACCAACGCTAACCCAACACTAACCCAATGCTAACCCAATGCTAACACAAAACTAACCCAATGCTAACCCAACACTAACCCAACACTAACCCAACACTAACCCAACACTAACACTAACCCAATGCTAACCCAACGCTAACCTAATGCTAAACCAACACTAACCCAAAACTAACCCATCACTAACCCAACTCTAACCCAACA
>CAXIVS010000716.1:0-29715 GCA_964035775.1 Osedax frankpressi | reverse complement strand
AAGAAGCGAAGAAGCGAAGAAGCGAAGAAGCGAAGAAGCGAAGAAGCGAAGAAGCGAAGAAGCGAAGAAGCGAAGAAGCGAAGAAGCGAAGAAGCGAAGAAGCGAAGAAGCGAAGAAGCGAAGAAGCGAAGAAGCGAAGAAGCGAAGAAGCGAAGAAGCGAAGAAGCGAAGAAGCGAAGAAGCGAAGAAGCGAAGAAGCGAAGAAGCGAAGAAGCGAAGAAGCGAAGAAGCGAAGAAGCGAAGAAGCGAAGAAGCGAAGAAGCGAAGAAGCGAAGAAGCGAAGAAGCGAAGAAGCGAAGAAGCGAAGAAGCGAAGAAGCGAAGAAGCGAAGAAGCGAAGAAGCGAAGAAGCGAAGAAGCGAAGAAGCGAAGAAGCGAAGAAGCGAAGAAGCGAAGAAGCGAAGAAGCGAAGAAGCGAAGAAGCGAAGAAGCGAAGAAGCGAAGAAGCGAAGAAGCGAAGAAGCGAAGAAGCGAAGAAGCGAAGAAGCGAAGAAGCGAAGAAGCGAAGAAGCGAAGAAGCGAAGAAGCGAAGAAGCGAAGAAGCGAAGAAGCGAAGAAGCGAAGAAGCGAAGAAGCGAAGAAGCGAAGAAGCGAAGAAGCGAAGAAGCGAAGAAGCGAAGAAGCGAAGAAGCGAAGAAGCGAAGAAGCGAAGAAGCGAAGAAGCGAAGAAGCGAAGAAGCGAAGAAGCGAAGAAGCGAAGAAGCGAAGAAGCGAAGAAGCGAAGAAGCGAAGAAGCGAAGAAGCGAAGAAGCGAAGAAGCGAAGAAGCGAAGAAGCGAAGAAGCGAAGAAGCGAAGAAGCGAAGAAGCGAAGAAGCGAAGAAGCGAAGAAGCGAAGAAGCGAAGAAGCGAAGAAGCGAAGAAGCGAAGAAGCGAAGAAGCGAAGAAGCGAAGAAGCGAAGAAGCGAAGAAGCGAAGAAGAAGCGAAGAAGCGAAGAAGCGAAGAAGCGAAGAAGCGAAGAAGCGAAGAAGCGAAGAAGCGAAGAAGCGAAGAAGCGAAGAAGCGAAGAAGCGAAGAAGCGAAGAAGCGAAGAAGCGAAGAAGCGAAGAAGCGAAGAAGCGAAGAAGCGAAGAAGCGAAGAAGCGAAGAAGCGAAGAAGCGAAGAAGCGAAGAAGCGAAGAAGCGAAGAAGCGAAGAAGCGAAGAAGCGAAGAAGCGAAGAAGCGAAGAAGCGAAGAAGCGAAGAAGCGAAGAAGCGAAGAAGCGAAGAAGCGAAGAAGCGAAGAAGCGAAGAAGCGAAGAAGCGAAGAAGCGAAGAAGCGAAGAAGCGAAGAAGCGAAGAAGCGAAGAAGCGAAGAAGCGAAGAAGCGAAGAAGCGAAGAAGCGAAGAAGCGAAGAAGCGAAGAAGCGAAGAAGCGAAGAAGCGAAGAAGCGAAGAAGCGAAGAAGCGAAGAAGCGAAGAAGCGAAGAAGCGAAGAAGCGAAGAAGCGAAGAAGCGAAGAAGCGAAGAAGCGAAGAAGCGAAGAAGCGAAGAAGCGAAGAAGCGAAGAAGCGAAGAAGCGAAGAAGCGAAGAAGCGAAGAAGCGAAGAAGCGAAGAAGCGAAGAAGCGAAGAAGCGAAGAAGCGAAGAAGCGAAGAAGCGAAGAAGCGAAGAAGCGAAGAAGCGAAGAAGCGAAGAAGCGAAGAAGCGAAGAAGCGAAGAAGCGAAGAAGCGAAGAAGCGAAGAAGCGAAGAAGCGAAGAAGCGAAGAAGCGAAGAAGCGAAGAAGCGAAGAAGCGAAGAAGCGAAGAAGCGAAGAAGCGAAGAAGCGAAGAAGCGAAGAAGCGAAGAAGCGAAGAAGCGAAGAAGCGAAGAAGCGAAGAAGCGAAGAAGCGAAGAAGCGAAGAAGCGAAGAAGCGAAGAAGCGAAGAAGCGAAGAAGCGAAGAAGCGAAGAAGCGAAGAAGCGAAGAAGCGAAGAAGCGAAGAAGCGAAGAAGCGAAGAAGCGAAGAAGCGAAGAAGCGAAGAAGCGAAGAAGCGAAGAAGCGAAGAAGCGAAGAAGCGAAGAAGCGAAGAAGCGAAGAAGCGAAGAAGCGAAGAAGCGAAGAAGCGAAGAAGCGAAGAAGCGAAGAAGCGAAGAAGCGAAGAAGCGAAGAAGCGAAGAAGCGAAGAAGCGAAGAAGCGAAGAAGCGAAGAAGCGAAGAAGCGAAGAAGCGAAGAAGCGAAGAAGCGAAGAAGCGAAGAAGCGAAGAAGCGAAGAAGCGAAGAAGCGAAGAAGCGAAGAAGCGAAGAAGCGAAGAAGCGAAGAAGCGAAGAAGCGAAGAAGCGAAGAAGCGAAGAAGCGAAGAAGCGAAGAAGCGAAGAAGCGAAGAAGCGAAGAAGCGAAGAAGCGAAGAAGCGAAGAAGCGAAGAAGCGAAGAAGCGAAGAAGCGAAGAAGCGAAGAAGCGAAGAAGCGAAGAAGCGAAGAAGCGAAGAAGCGAAGAAGCGAAGAAGCGAAGAAGCGAAGAAGCGAAGAAGCGAAGAAGCGAAGAAGCGAAGAAGCGAAGAAGCGAAGAAGCGAAGAAGCGAAGAAGCGAAGAAGCGAAGAAGCGAAGAAGCGAAGAAGCGAAGAAGCGAAGAAGCGAAGAAGCGAAGAAGCGAAGAAGCGAAGAAGCGAAGAAGCGAAGAAGCGAAGAAGCGAAGAAGCGAAGAAGCGAAGAAGCGAAGAAGCGAAGAAGCGAAGAAGCGAAGAAGCGAAGAAGCGAAGAAGCGAAGAAGCGAAGAAGCGAAGAAGCGAAGAAGCGAAGAAGCGAAGAAGCGAAGAAGCGAAGAAGCGAAGAAGCGAAGAAGCGAAGAAGCGAAGAAGCGAAGAAGCGAAGAAGCGAAGAAGCGAAGAAGCGAAGAAGCGAAGAAGCGAAGAAGCGAAGAAGCGAAGAAGCGAAGAAGCGAAGAAGCGAAGAAGCGAAGAAGCGAAGAAGCGAAGAAGCGAAGAAGCGAAGAAGCGAAGAAGCGAAGAAGCGAAGAAGCGAAGAAGCGAAGAAGCGAAGAAGCGAAGAAGCGAAGAAGCGAAGAAGCGAAGAAGCGAAGAAGCGAAGAAGCGAAGAAGCGAAGAAGCGAAGAAGCGAAGAAGCGAAGAAGCGAAGAAGCGAAGAAGCGAAGAAGCGAAGAAGCGAAGAAGCGAAGAAGCGAAGAAGCGAAGAAGCGAAGAAGCGAAGAAGCGAAGAAGCGAAGAAGCGAAGAAGCGAAGAAGCGAAGAAGCGAAGAAGCGAAGAAGCGAAGAAGCGAAGAAGCGAAGAAGCGAAGAAGCGAAGAAGCGAGGAAGCGAGGAAGCGAGGAAGCGAGGAAGCGAAGAAGCGAAGAAGCGAAGAAGCGAAGAAGCGAAGAAGCGAAGAAGCGAGGAAGCGAGGAAGCGAGGAAGCGAGGAAGCGAAGAAGCGAGGAAGCGAAGAAGCGAAGAAGCGAAGAAGCGAAGAAGCGAGGAAGCGAGGAAGCGAAGAAGCGAAGAAGCGAAGAAGCGAAGAAGCGAAGAAGCGAAGAAGCGAAGAAGCGAAGAAGCGAAGAAGCGAAGAAGCGAAGAAGCGAAGAAGCGAAGAAGCGAAGAAGCGAAGAAGCGAAGAAGCGAAGAAGCGAAGAAGCGAAGAAGCGAAGAAGCGAAGAAGCGAAGAAGCGAAGAAGCGAAGAAGCGAAGAAGCGAAGAAGCGAAGAATCGAAGAAGCGAAGAAGCGAAGAAGCGAAGAAGCGAAGAAGCGAAGAAGCGAAGAAGCGAAGAAGCGAAGAAGCGAAGAAGCGAAGAAGCGAAGAAGCGAAGAAGCGAAGAAGCGAAGAAGCGAAGAAGCGAAGAAGCGAAGAAGCGAAGAAGCGAAGAAGCGAAGAAGCGAGGAAGCGAGGAAGCGAGGAAGCGAGGAAGCGAGGAAGCGTGGAAGCGTGGAAGCGAGGAAGCGTGGAAGCGTGGAAGCGAGGAAGCGTTTTATATGTAGAACCCCACAAGATGATTCCACATGTCAAGTAAGGGTAAACTAAAGTGTAATAAATTGTTTTAAGGGCGGACACTGGAAGGTAGCTGTTAACTTATTTGATTACATATAAAGTAATGGTTAATTTCTTTTTGCATTTGTTGATGTGTTCGTGCCAATCAAGTTTTTCATCAATATGAAGATCTAGAAATTGTGCACACTTAATTCGCAGGATGACTGTATTATACATTGTTAAAATGTTTCCTTCATTCTCAGGACGAGGGGATCAACAGAATAACATGCATTTCGTTTTGGAAATATTTAGAGATAATTTATTTGCACGAAACCAGTCAGCTAATATTTGAAGTTCCTTGTTCATATCTTCGTATATATTAGTAACTTGTTTTCATGTCTAGTATATTATAGTGTATAGTATAGACCCCTCCGGGACGCCGTATGTGATGTCCCGTTGAAGCGAATCGCTATTATTATATTTAACATATTGTTTCCGATTTGACAGATAACTTTTAAACCATTTGAGAGGAGTACCCCTTATTCCATAAAATTCAAGTTTATATAATAAGATTTGGTGATCAATTGTATCGAATGCTTTTCTTAAATCTAAGAAAACACTAAGGACGGAGTCTTTATTTTCCAAAGCTTTTATAACATCACTAGTATGTGAAGTTATTGCATTTATTGTTGAATGTATTTCACGAAAACCATGTTGGTTATTATTTAATATTTTATTAGTTTGAATAAAATGAAGAGTCCTTTTATATACAACTAATCCCAGTATTTTAGAAACTGAAGTTAACAATGATATAGGTCTGTAATTGGAAATGTCGTCTTTAGAGTTTGACTTATGGACAGGTATAATTTTCGCAATTTTCAAACTATCTGGTACTGTTTCCTCAGACATTGCCATATTTATCAAAATAGATAAAGGCATAGCTATTTGCTCACCAAATAACTTTATAACAAGCACACTCAAATTGTCATGACTTGTACTTTTCTTAGGTTGAAGTGACTTTATTATTTCCCTGACCTCAGTTGCATCGGTTGGGCTCATGAACATACAATTTGAGTTATGTTTAGGTCAATTTTGAAGATAAGATGTAAAAAGGCGAAGAGGCGAAGAGGCGAAGAGGCGAAGAAGCGAAGAAGCGAAGAAGCGAAGAAGCGAAGAAGCGAAGAAGCGAAGAAGCGAAGAAGCGAAGAAGCGAAGAAGCGAGAATCGAGAAGCGAAGAAGCGAGAAGCGAAGAAGCGAAGAAGCGAAGAAGCGAAGAAGCGAAGAAGCGAAGAAGCGAAGAAGCGAAGAAGCGAAGAAGCGAAGAAGCGAAGAAGCGAAGAAGCGAAGAAGCGAAGAAGCGAAGAAGCGAAGAAGCGAAGAAGCGAAGAAGCGAAGAAGCGAAGAAGCGAAGAAGCGAAGAAGCGAAGAAGCGAAGAAGCGAAGAAGCGAAGAAGCGAAGAAGCGAAGAAGCGAAGAAGCGAAGAAGCGAAGAAGCGAAGAAGCGAAGAAGCGAAGAAGCGAAGAAGCGAAGAAGCGAAGAAGCGAAGAAGCGAAGAAGCGAAGAAGCGAAGAAGCGAAGAAGCGAAGAAGCGAAGAAGCGAAGAAGCGAAGAAGCGAAGAAGCGAAGAAGCGAAGAAGCGAAGAAGCGAAGAAGCGAAGAAGCGAAGAAGCGAAGAAGCGAAGAAGCGAAGAAGCGAAGAAGCGAAGAAGCGAAGAAGCGAAGAAGCGAAGAAGCGAAGAAGCGAAGAAGCGAAGAAGCGAAGAAGCGAAGAAGCGAAGAAGCGAAGAAGCGAAGAAGCGAAGAAGCGAAGAAGCGAAGAAGCGAAGAAGCGAAGAAGCGAAGAAGCGAAGAAGCGAAGAAGCGAAGAAGCGAAGAAGCGAAGAAGCGAAGAAGCGAAGAAGCGAAGAAGCGAAGAAGCGAAGAAGCGAAGAAGCGAAGAAGCGAAGAAGCGAAGAAGCGAAGAAGCGAAGAAGCGAAGAAGCGAAGAAGCGAAGAAGCGAAGAAGCGAAGAAGCGAAGAAGCGAAGAAGCGAAGAAGCGAAGAAGCGAAGAAGCGAAGAAGCGAAGAAGCGAAGAAGCGAAGAAGCGAAGAAGCGAAGAAGCGAAGAAGCGAAGAAGCGAAGAAGCGAAGAAGCGAAGAAGCGAAGAAGCGAAGAAGCGAAGAAGCGAAGAAGCGAAGAAGCGAAGAAGCGAAGAAGCGAAGAAGCGAAGAAGCGAAGAAGCGAAGAAGCGAAGAAGCGAAGAAGCGAAGAAGCGAAGAAGCGAAGAAGCGAAGAAGCGAAGAAGCGAAGAAGCGAAGAAGCGAAGAAGCGAAGAAGCGAAGAAGCGAAGAAGCGAAGAAGCGAAGAAGCGAAGAAGCGAAGAAGCGAAGAAGCGAAGAAGCGAAGAAGCGAAGAAGCGAAGAAGCGAAGAAGCGAAGAAGCGAAGAAGCGAAGAAGCGAAGAAGCGAAGAAGCGAAGAAGCGAAGAAGCGAAGAAGCGAAGAAGCGAAGAAGCGAAGAAGCGAAGAAGCGAAGAAGCGAAGAAGCGAAGAAGCGAAGAAGCGAAGAAGCGAAGAAGCGAAGAAGCGAAGAAGCGAAGAAGCGAAGAAGCGAAGAAGCGAAGAAGCGAAGAAGCGAAGAAGCGAAGAAGCGAAGAAGCGAAGAAGCGAAGAAGCGAAGAAGCGAAGAAGCGAAGAAGCGAAGAAGCGAAGAAGCGAAGAAGCGAAGAAGCGAAGAAGCGAAGAAGCGAAGAAGCGAAGAAGCGAAGAAGCGAAGAAGCGAAGAAGCGAAGAAGCGAAGAAGCGAAGAAGCGAAGAAGCGAAGAAGCGAAGAAGCGAAGAAGCGAAGAAGCGAAGAAGCGAAGAAGCGAAGAAGCGAAGAAGCGAAGAAGCGAAGAAGCGAAGAAGCGAAGAAGCGAAGAAGCGAAGAAGCGAAGAAGCGAAGAAGCGAAGAAGCGAAGAAGCGAAGAAGCGAAGAAGCGAAGAAGCGAAGAAGCGAAGAAGCGAAGAAGCGAAGAAGCGAAGAAGCGAAGAAGCGAAGAAGCGAAGAAGCGAAGAAGCGAAGAAGCGAAGAAGCGAAGAAGCGAAGAAGCGAAGAAGCGAAGAAGCGAAGAAGCGAAGAAGCGAAGAAGCGAAGAAGCGAAGAAGCGAAGAAGCGAAGAAGCGAAGAAGCGAAGAAGCGAAGAAGCGAAGAAGCGAAGAAGCGAAGAAGCGAAGAAGCGAAGAAGCGAAGAAGCGAAGAAGCGAAGAAGCGAAGAAGCGAAGAAGCGAAGAAGCGAAGAAGCGAAGAAGCGAAGAAGCGAAGAAGCGAAGAAGCGAAGAAGCGAAGAAGCGAAGAAGCGAAGAAGCGAAGAAGCGAAGAAGCGAAGAAGCGAAGAAGCGAAGAAGCGAAGAAGCGAAGAAGCGAAGAAGCGAAGAAGCGAAGAAGCGAAGAAGCGAAGAAGCGAAGAAGCGAAGAAGCGAAGAAGCGAAGAAGCGAAGAAGCGAAGAAGCGAGGAAGCGAGGAAGCGAGGAAGCGAGGAAGCGAGGAAGCGAGGAAGCGTGGAAGCGTGGAAGCGAGGAAGCGTGGAAGCGAGGAAGCGTTTTATATGTAGAACCCCACAAGATGATTCCACATGTCAAGTAAGGGTAAACTAAAGTGTAATAAATTGTTTTAAGGGCGGACACTGGAAGGTAGCTGTTAACTTATTTGATTACATATAAAGTAATGGTTAATTTCTTTTTGCATTTGTTGATGTGTTCGTGCCAATCAAGTTTTTCATCAATATGAAGATCTAGAAATTGTGCACACTTAATTCGCAGGATGACTGTATTATACATTGTTAAAATGTTTCCTTCATTCTCAGGACGAGGGGATCAACAGAATAACATGCATTTCGTTTTGGAAATATTTAGAGATAATTTATTTGCACGAAACCAGTCAGCTAATATTTGAAGTTCCTTGTTCATATCTTCGTATATATTAGTAACTTGTTTTCATGTCTAGTATATTATAGTGTATAGTATAGACCCCTCCGGGACGCCGTATGTGATGTCCCGTTGAAGCGAATCGCTATTATTATATTTAACATATTGTTTCCGATTTGACAGATAACTTTTAAACCATTTGAGAGGAGTACCCCTTATTCCATAAAATTCAAGTTTATATAATAAGATTTGGTGATCAATTGTATCGAATGCTTTTCTTAAATCTAAGAAAACACTAAGGACGGAGTCTTTATTTTCCAAAGCTTTTATAACATCACTAGTATGTGAAGTTATTGCATTTATTGTTGAATGTATTTCACGAAAACCATGTTGGTTATTATTTAATATTTTATTAGTTTGAATAAAATGAAGAGTCCTTTTATATACAACTAATCCCAGTATTTTAGAAACTGAAGTTAACAATGATATAGGTCTGTAATTGGAAATGTCGTCTTTAGAGTTTGACTTATGGACAGGTATAATTTTCGCAATTTTCAAACTATCTGGTACTGTTTCCTCAGACATTGCCATATTTATCAAAATAGATAAAGGCATAGCTATTTGCTCACCAAATAACTTTATAACAAGCGCACTCAAATTGTCATGACTTGTACTTTTCTTAGGTTGAAGTGACTTTATTATTTCCCTGACCTCAGTTGCATCGGTTGGGCTCATGAACATACAATTTGAGTTATGTTTAGGTCAATTTTGAAGATAAGATGTAAAAAGGCGAAGAGGCGAAGAGGCGAAGAGGCGAAGAGGCGAAGAGGCGAAGAAGCGAAGAAGCGAAGAAGCGAAGAAGCGAAGAAGCGAAGAAGCGAAGAAGCGAAGAAGCGAAGAAGCGAAGAAGCGAAGAAGCGAAGAAGCGAAGAAGCGAAGAAGCGAAGAAGCGAAGAAGCGAAGAAGCGAAGAAGCGAAGAAGCGAAGAAGCGAAGAAGCGAAGAAGCGAAGAAGCGAAGAAGCGAAGAAGCGAAGAAGCGAAGAAGCGAAGAAGCGAAGAAGCGAAGAAGCGAAGAAGCGAAGAAGCGAAGAAGCGAAGAAGCGAAGAAGCGAAGAAGCGAAGAAGCGAAGAAGCGAAGAAGCGAAGAAGCGAAGAAGCGAAGAAGCGAAGAAGCGAAGAAGCGAAGAAGCGAAGAAGCGAAGAAGCGAAGAAGCGAAGAAGCGAAGAAGCGAAGAAGCGAAGAAGCGAAGAAGCGAAGAAGCGAAGAAGCGAAGAAGCGAAGAAGCGAAGAAGCGAAGAAGCGAAGAAGCGAAGAAGCGAAGAAGCGAAGAAGCGAAGAAGCGAAGAAGCGAAGAAGCGAAGAAGCGAAGAAGCGAAGAAGCGAAGAAGCGAAGAAGCGAAGAAGCGAAGAAGCGAAGAAGCGAAGAAGCGAAGAAGCGAAGAAGCGAAGAAGCGAAGAAGCGAAGAAGCGAAGAAGCGAAGAAGCGAAGAAGCGAAGAAGCGAAGAAGCGAAGAAGCGAAGAAGCGAAGAAGCGAAGAAGCGAAGAAGCGAAGAAGCGAAGAAGCGAAGAAGCGAAGAAGCGAAGAAGCGAAGAAGCGAAGAAGCGAAGAAGCGAAGAAGCGAAGAAGCGAAGAAGCGAAGAAGCGAAGAAGCGAAGAAGCGAAGAAGCGAAGAAGCGAAGAAGCGAAGAAGCGAAGAAGCGAAGAAGCGAAGAAGCGAAGAAGCGAAGAAGCGAAGAAGCGAAGAAGCGAAGAAGCGAAGAAGCGAAGAAGCGAAGAAGCGAAGAAGCGAAGAAGCGAAGAAGCGAAGAAGCGAAGAAGCGAAGAAGCGAAGAAGCGAAGAAGCGAAGAAGCGAAGAAGCGAAGAAGCGAAGAAGCGAAGAAGCGAAGAAGCGAAGAAGCGAAGAAGCGAAGAAGCGAAGAAGCGAAGAAGCGAAGAAGCGAAGAAGCGAAGAAGCGAAGAAGCGAAGAAGCGGCGAAGAAGCGAAGAAGCGAAGAAGCGAAGAAGCGAAGAAGCGAAGAAGCGAAGAAGCGAAGAAGCGAAGAAGCGAAGAAGCGAAGAAGCGAAGAAGCGAAGAAGCGAAGAAGCGAAGAAGCGAAGAAGCGAAGAAGCGAAGAAGCAAAGAAGCGAAGAAGCGAAGAAGCGAAGAAGCGAAGAAGCGAGGAAGGGAGGAAGCGAGGAAGCGAGGAAGCGAGGAAGCGAGGAAGCGAGGAAGCGTGGAAGCGTGGAAGCGAGGAAGCGTGGAAGCGAGGTAGCGTTTTATATGTAGAACCCCACAAGATGATTCCACATGTCAAGTAAGGGTAAACTAAAGTGTAATAAATTGTTTTAAGGGCGGACACTGGAAGGTAGCTGTTAACTTATTTGATTACATATAAAGTAATGGTTAATTTCTTTTTGCATTTGTTGATGTGTTCGTGCCAATCAAGTTTTTCATCAATATGAAGATCTAGAAATTGTGCACACTTAATTCGCAGGATGACTGTATTATACATTGTTAAAATGTTTCCTTCATTCTCAGGACGAGGGGATCAACAGAATAACATGCATTTCGTTTTGGAAATATTTAGAGATAATTTATTTGCACGAAACCAGTCAGCTAATATTTGAAGTTCCTTGTTCATATCTTCGTATATATTAGTAACTTGTTTTCATGTCTAGTATATTATAGTGTATAGTATAGACCCCTCCGGGACGCCGTATGTGATGTCCCGTTGAAGCGAATCGCTATTATTATATTTAACATATTGTTTCCGATTTGACAGATAACTTTTAAACCATTTGAGAGGAGTACCCCTTATTCCATAAAATTCAAGTTTATATAATAAGATTTGGTGATCAATTGTATCGAATGCTTTTCTTAAATCTAAGAAAACACTAAGGACGGAGTCTTTATTTTCCAAAGCTTTTATAACATCACTAGTATGTGAAGTTATTGCATTTATTGTTGAATGTATTTCACGAAAACCATGTTGGTTATTATTTAATATTTTATTAGTTTGAATAAAATGAAGAGTCCTTTTATATACAACTAATCCCAGTATTTTAGAAACTGAAGTTAACAATGATATAGGTCTGTAATTGGAAATGTCGTCTTTAGAGTTTGACTTATGGACAGGTATAATTTTCGCAATTTTCAAACTATCTGGTACTGTTTCCTCAGACATTGCCATATTTATCAAAATAGATAAAGGCATAGCTATTTGCTCACCAAATAACTTTATAACAAGCGCACTCAAATTGTCATGACTTGTACTTTTCTTAGGTTGAAGTGACTTTATTATTTCCCTGACCTCAGTTGCATCGGTTGGGCTCATGAACATACAATTTGAGTTATGTTTAGGTCAATTTTGAAAGACTAAGACGTTGTGTAAAACCTTCGCAATTTGGAAGAGGCGAAGAGGCGAAGAGGCGAAGAGGCGAAGAAGCGAAGAAGCGAAGAAGCGAAGAAGCGAAGAAGCGAAGAAGCGAAGAAGCGAAGAAGCGAAGAAGCGAAGAAGCGAAGAAGCGAAGAAGCGAAGAAGCGAAGAAGCGAAGAAGCGAAGAAGCGAAGAAGCGAAGAAGCGAAGAAGCGAAGAAGCGAAGAAGCGAAGAAGCGAAGAAGCGAAGAAGCGAAGAAGCGAAGAAGCGAAGAAGCGAAGAAGCGAAGAAGCGAAGAAGCGAAGAAGCGAAGAAGCGAAGAAGCGAAGAAGCGAAGAAGCGAAGAAGCGAAGAAGCGAAGAAGCGAAGAAGCGAAGAAGCGAAGAAGCGAAGAAGCGAAGAAGCGAAGAAGCGAAGAAGCGAAGAAGCGAAGAAGCGAAGAAGCGAAGAAGCGAAGAAGCGAAGAAGCGAAGAAGCGAAGAAGCGAAGAAGCGAAGAAGCGAAGAAGCGAAGAAGCGAAGAAGCGAAGAAGCGAAGAAGCGAAGAAGCGAAGAAGCGAAGAAGCGAAGAAGCGAAGAAGCGAAGAAGCGAAGAAGCGAAGAAGCGAAGAAGCGAAGAAGCGAAGAAGCGAAGAAGCGAAGAAGCGAAGAAGCGAAGAAGCGAAGAAGCGAAGAAGCGAAGAAGCGAAGAAGCGAAGAAGCGAAGAAGCGAAGAAGCGAAGAAGCGAAGAAGCGAAGAAGCGAAGAAGCGAAGAAGCGAAGAAGCGAAGAAGCGAAGAAGCGAAGAAGCGAAGAAGCGAAGAAGCGAAGAAGCGAAGAAGCGAAGAAGCGAAGAAGCGAAGAAGCGAAGAAGCGAAGAAGCGAAGAAGCGAAGAAGCGAAGAAGCGAAGAAGCGAAGAAGCGAAGAAGCGAAGAAGCGAAGAAGCGAAGAAGCGAAGAAGCGAAGAAGCGAAGAAGCGAAGAAGCGAAGAAGCGAAGAAGCGAAGAAGCGAGGAAGCGAGGAAGCGAGGAAGCGAGGAAGCGAGGAAGCGAGGAAGCGAGGAAGCGTGGAAGCGTGGAAGCGAGGAAGCGTGGAAGCGAGGAAGCGTTTTATATGTAGAACCCCACAAGATGATTCCACATGTCAAGTAAGGGTAAACTAAAGTGTAATAAATTGTTTTAAGGGCGGACACTGGAAGGTAGCTGTTAACTTATTTGATTACATATAAAGTAATGGTTAATTTCTTTTTGCATTTGTTGATGTGTTCGTGCCAATCAAGTTTTTCATCAATATGAAGATCTAGAAATTGTGCACACTTAATTCGCAGGATGACTGTATTATACATTGTTAAAATGTTTCCTTCATTCTCAGGACGAGGGGATCAACAGAATAACATGCATTTCGTTTTGGAAATATTTAGAGATAATTTATTTGCACGAAACCAGTCAGCTAATATTTGAAGTTCCTTGTTCATATCTTCGTATATATTAGTAACTTGTTTTCATGTCTAGTATATTATAGTGTATAGTATAGACCCCTCCGGGACGCCGTATGTGATGTCCCGTTGAAGCGAATCGCTATTATTATATTTAACATATTGTTTCCGATTTGACAGATAACTTTTAAACCATTTGAGAGGAGTACCCCTTATTCCATAAAATTCAAGTTTATATAATAAGATTTGGTGATCAATTGTATCGAATGCTTTTCTTAAATCTAAGAAAACACTAAGGACGGAGTCTTTATTTTCCAAAGCTTTTATAACATCACTAGTATGTGAAGTTATTGCATTTATTGTTGAATGTATTTCACGAAAACCATGTTGGTTATTATTTAATATTTTATTAGTTTGAATAAAATGAAGAGTCCTTTTATATACAACTAATCCCAGTATTTTAGAAACTGAAGTTAACAATGATATAGGTCTGTAATTGGAAATGTCGTCTTTAGAGTTTGACTTATGGACAGGTATAATTTTCGCAATTTTCAAACTATCTGGTACTGTTTCCTCAGACATTGCCATATTTATCAAAATAGATAAAGGCATAGCTATTTGCTCACCAAATAACTTTATAACAAGCGCACTCAAATTGTCATGACTTGTACTTTTCTTAGGTTGAAGTGACTTTATTATTTCCCTGACCTCAGTTGCATCGGTTGGGCTCATGAACATACAATTTGAGTTATGTTTAGGTCAATTTTGAAGATAAGATGTAAAAAGGCGAAGAGGCGAAGAGGCGAAGAGGCGAAGAGGCGAAGAGGCGAAGAAGCGAAGAAGCGAAGAAGCGAAGAAGCGAAGAAGCGAAGAAGCGAAGAAGCGAAGAAGCGAAGAAGCGAAGAAGCGAAGAAGCGAAGAAGCGAAGAAGCGAAGAAGCGAAGAAGCGAAGAAGCGAAGAAGCGAAGAAGCGAAGAAGCGAAGAAGCGAAGAAGCGAAGAAGCGAAGAAGCGAAGAAGCGAAGAAGCGAAGAAGCGAAGAAGCGAAGAAGCGAAGAAGCGAAGAAGCGAAGAAGCGAAGAAGCGAAGAAGCGAAGAAGCGAAGAAGCGAAGAAGCGAAGAAGCGAAGAAGCGAAGAAGCGAAGAAGCGAAGAAGCGAAGAAGCGAAGAAGCGAAGAAGCGAAGAAGCGAAGAAGCGAAGAAGCGAAGAAGCGAAGAAGCGAAGAAGCGAAGAAGCGAAGAAGCGAAGAAGCGAAGAAGCGAAGAAGCGAAGAAGCGAAGAAGCGAAGAAGCGAAGAAGCGAAGAAGCGAAGAAGCGAAGAAGCGAAGAAGCGAAGAAGCGAAGAAGCGAAGAAGCGAAGAAGCGAAGAAGCGAAGAAGCGAAGAAGCGAAGAAGCGAAGAAGCGAAGAAGCGAAGAAGCGAAGAAGCGAAGAAGCGAAGAAGCGAAGAAGCGAAGAAGCGAAGAAGCGAAGAAGCGAAGGAGCGAAGAAGCGAAGAAGCGAAGAAGCGAAGAAGCGAAGAAGCGAAGAAGCGAAGAAGCGAAGAAGCGAAGAAGCGAAGAAGCGAAGAAGCGAAGAAGCGAAGAAGCGAAGAAGCGAAGAAGCGAAGAAGCGAAGAAGCGAAGAAGCGAAGAAGCGAAGAAGCGAGGAAGCGAGGAAGCGAGGAAGCGAGGAAGCGAGGAAGCGAGGAAGCGTGGAAGCGTGGAAGCGAGGAAGCGTGGAAGCGAGGAAGCGTTTTATATGTAGAACCCCACAAGATGATTCCACATGTCAAGTAAGGGTAAACTAAAGTGTAATAAATTGTTTTAAGGGCGGACACTGGAAGGTAGCTGTTAACTTATTTGATTACATATAAAGTAATGGTTAATTTCTTTTTGCATTTGTTGATGTGTTCGTGCCAATCAAGTTTTTCATCAATATGAAGATCTAGAAATTGTGCACACTTAATTCGCAGGATGACTGTATTATACATTGTTAAAATGTTTCCTTCATTCTCAGGACGAGGGGATCAACAGAATAACATGCATTTCGTTTTGGAAATATTTAGAGATAATTTATTTGCACGAAACCAGTCAGCTAATATTTGAAGTTCCTTGTTCATATCTTCGTATATATTAGTAACTTGTTTTCATGTCTAGTATATTATAGTGTATAGTATAGACCCCTCCGGGACGCCGTATGTGATGTCCCGTTGAAGCGAATCGCTATTATTATATTTAACATATTGTTTCCGATTTGACAGATAACTTTTAAACCATTTGAGAGGAGTACCCCTTATTCCATAAAATTCAAGTTTATATAATAAGATTTGGTGATCAATTGTATCGAATGCTTTTCTTAAATCTAAGAAAACACTAAGGACGGAGTCTTTATTTTCCAAAGCTTTTATAACATCACTAGTATGTGAAGTTATTGCATTTATTGTTGAATGTATTTCACGAAAACCATGTTGGTTATTATTTAATATTTTATTAGTTTGAATAAAATGAAGAGTCCTTTTATATACAACTAATCCCAGTATTTTAGAAACTGAAGTTAACAATGATATAGGTCTGTAATTGGAAATGTCGTCTTTAGAGTTTGTCTTATGGACAGGTATAATTTTCGCAATTTTCAAACTATCTGGTACTGTTTCCTCAGACATTGCCATATTTATCAAAATAGATAAAGGCATAGCTATTTGCTCACCAAATAACTTTATAACAAGCGCACTCAAATTGTCATGACTTGTACTTTTCTTAGGTTGAAGTGACTTTATTATTTCCCTGACCTCAGTTGCATCGGTTGGGCTCATGAACATACAATTTGAGTTATGTTTAGGTCAATTTTGAAGATAAGATGTAAAAAGGCGAAGAGGCGAAGAGGCGAAGAGGCGAAGAGGCGAAGAGGCGAAGAAGCGAAGAAGCGAAGAAGCGAAGAAGCGAAGAAGCGAAGAAGCGAAGAAGCGAAGAAGCGAAGAAGCGAAGAAGCGAAGAAGCGAAGAAGCGAAGAAGCGAAGAAGCGAAGAAGCGAAGAAGCGAAGAAGCGAAGAAGCGAAGAAGCGAAGAAGCGAAGAAGCGAAGAAGCGAAGAAGCGAAGAAGCGAAGAAGCGAAGAAGCGAAGAAGCGAAGAAGCGAAGAAGCGAAGAAGCGAAGAAGCGAAGAAGCGAAGAAGCGAAGAAGCGAAGAAGCGAAGAAGCGAAGAAGCGAAGAAGCGAAGAAGCGAAGAAGCGAAGAAGCGAAGAAGCGAAGAAGCGAAGAAGCGAAGAAGCGAAGAAGCGAAGAAGCGAAGAAGCGAAGAAGCGAAGAAGCGAAGAAGCGAAGAAGCGAAGAAGCGAAGAAGCGAAGAAGCGAAGAAGCGAAGAAGCGAAGAAGCGAAGAAGCGAAGAAGCGAAGAAGCGAAGAAGCGAAGAAGCGAAGAAGCGAAGAAGCGAAGAAGCGAAGAAGCGAAGAAGCGAAGAAGCGAAGAAGCGAAGAAGCGAAGAAGCGAAGAAGCGAAGAAGCGAAGAAGCGAAGAAGCGAAGAAGCGAAGAAGCGAAGAAGCGAAGAAGCGAAGAAGCGAAGAAGCGAAGAAGCGAAGAAGCGAAGAAGCGAAGAAGCGAAGAAGCGAAGAAGCGAAGAAGCGAAGAAGCGAAGAAGCGAAGAAGCGAAGAAGCGAAGAAGCGAAGAAGCGAAGAAGCGAAGAAGCGAAGAAGCGAAGAAGCGAAGAAGCGAAGAAGCGAAGAAGCGAAGAAGCGAAGAAGCGAAGAAGCGAAGAAGCGAAGAAGCGAAGAAGCGAAGAAGCGAAGAAGCGAAGAAGCGAAGAAGCGAAGAAGCGAAGAAGCGAGGAAGCGAGGAAGCGAGGAAGCGAGGAAGCGAGGAAGCGAGGAAGCGTGGAAGCGTGGAAGCGAGGAAGCGTGGAAGCGAGGAAGCGTTTTATATGTAGAACCCCACAAGATGATTCCACATGTCAAGTAAGGGTAAACTAAAGTGTAATAAATTGTTTTAAGGGCGGACACTGGAAGGTAGCTGTTAACTTATTTGATTACATATAAAGTAATGGTTAATTTCTTTTTGCATTTGTTGATGTGTTCGTGCCAATCAAGTTTTTCATCAATATGAAGATCTAGAAATTGTGCACACTTAATTCGCAGGATGACTGTATTATACATTGTTAAAATGTTTCCTTCATTCTCAGGACGAGGGGATCAACAGAATAACATGCATTTCGTTTTGGAAATATTTAGAGATAATTTATTTGCACGAAACCAGTCAGCTAATATTTGAAGTTCCTTGTTCATATCTTCGTATATATTAGTAACTTGTTTTCATGTCTAGTATATTATAGTGTATAGTATAGACCCCTCCGGGACGCCGTATGTGATGTCCCGTTGAAGCGAATCGCTATTATTATATTTAACATATTGTTTCCGATTTGACAGATAACTTTTAAACCATTTGAGAGGAGTACCCCTTATTCCATAAAATTCAAGTTTATATAATAAGATTTGGTGATCAATTGTATCGAATGCTTTTCTTAAATCTAAGAAAACACTAAGGACGGAGTCTTTATTTTCCAAAGCTTTTATAACATCACTAGTATGTGAAGTTATTGCATTTATTGTTGAATGTATTTCACGAAAACCATGTTGGTTATTATTTAATATTTTATTAGTTTGAATAAAATGAAGAGTCCTTTTATATACAACTAATCCCAGTATTTTAGAAACTGAAGTTAACAATGATATAGGTCTGTAATTGGAAATGTCGTCTTTAGAGTTTGTCTTATGGACAGGTATAATTTTCGCAATTTTCAAACTATCTGGTACTGTTTCCTCAGACATTGCCATATTTATCAAAATAGATAAAGGCATAGCTATTTGCTCACCAAATAACTTTATAACAAGCGCACTCAAATTGTCATGACTTGTACTTTTCTTAGGTTGAAGTGACTTTATTATTTCCCTGACCTCAGTTGCATCGGTTGGGCTCATGAACATACAATTTGAGTTATGTTTAGGTCAATTTTGAAGATAAGATGTAAAAAGGCGAAGAGGCGAAGAGGCGAAGAGGCGAAGAGGCGAAGAGGCGAAGAAGCGAAGAAGCGAAGAAGCGAAGAAGCGAAGAAGCGAAGAAGCGAAGAAGCGAAGAAGCGAAGAAGCGAAGAAGCGAAGAAGCGAAGAAGCGAAGAAGCGAAGAAGCGAAGAAGCGAAGAAGCGAAGAAGCGAAGAAGCGAAGAAGCGAAGAAGCGAAGAAGCGAAGAAGCGAAGAAGCGAAGAAGCGAAGAAGCGAAGAAGCGAAGAAGCGAAGAAGCGAAGAAGCGAAGAAGCGAAGAAGCGAAGAAGCGAAGAAGCGAAGAAGCGAAGAAGCGAAGAAGCGAAGAAGCGAAGAAGCGAAGAAGCGAAGAAGCGAAGAAGCGAAGAAGCGAAGAAGCGAAGAAGCGAAGAAGCGAAGAAGCGAAGAAGCGAAGAAGCGAAGAAGCGAAGAAGCGAAGAAGCGAAGAAGCGAAGAAGCGAAGAAGCGAAGAAGCGAAGAAGCGAAGAAGCGAAGAAGCGAAGAAGCGAAGAAGCGAAGAAGCGAAGAAGCGAAGAAGCGAAGAAGCGAAGAAGCGAAGAAGCGAAGAAGCGAAGAAGCGAAGAAGCGAAGAAGCGAAGAAGCGAAGAAGCGAAGAAGCGAAGAAGCGAAGAAGCGAAGAAGCGAAGAAGCGAAGAAGCGAAGAAGCGAAGGAGCGAAGAAGCGAAGAAGCGAAGAAGCGAAGAAGCGAAGAAGCGAAGAAGCGAAGAAGCGAAGAAGCGAAGAAGCGAAGAAGCGAAGAAGCGAAGAAGCGAAGAAGCGAAGAAGCGAAGAAGCGAAGAAGCGAAGAAGCGAAGAAGCGAAGAAGCGAAGAAGCGAGGAAGCGAGGAAGCGAGGAAGCGAGGAAGCGAGGAAGCGAGGAAGCGTGGAAGCGTGGAAGCGAGGAAGCGTGGAAGCGAGGAAGCGTTTTATATGTAGAACCCCACAAGATGATTCCACATGTCAAGTAAGGGTAAACTAAAGTGTAATAAATTGTTTTAAGGGCGGACACTGGAAGGTAGCTGTTAACTTATTTGATTACATATAAAGTAATGGTTAATTTCTTTTTGCATTTGTTGATGTGTTCGTGCCAATCAAGTTTTTCATCAATATGAAGATCTTAATTCGCAGGATGACTGTATTATACATTGTTAAAATGTTTCCTTCATTCTCAGGACGAGGGGATCAACAGAATAACATGCATTTCGTTTTGGAAATATTTAGAGATAATTTATTTGCACGAAACCAGTCAGCTAATATTTGAAGTTCCTTGTTCATATCTTCGTATATATTAGTAACTTGTTTTCATGTCTAGTATATTATAGTGTATAGTATAGACCCCTCCGGGACGCCGTATGTGATGTCCCGTTGAAGCGAATCGCTATTATTATATTTAACATATTGTTTCCGATTTGACAGATAACTTTTAAACCATTTGAGAGGAGTACCCCTTATTCCATAAAATTCAAGTTTATATAATAAGATTTGGTGATCAATTGTATCGAATGCTTTTCTTAAATCTAAGAAAACACTAAGGACGGAGTCTTTATTTTCCAAAGCTTTTATAACATCACTAGTATGTGAAGTTATTGCATTTATTGTTGAATGTATTTCACGAAAACCATGTTGGTTATTATTTAATATTTTATTAGTTTGAATAAAATGAAGAGTCCTTTTATATACAACTAATCCCAGTATTTTAGAAACTGAAGTTAACAATGATATAGGTCTGTAATTGGAAATGTCGTCTTTAGAGTTTGTCTTATGGACAGGTATAATTTTCGCAATTTTCAAACTATCTGGTACTGTTTCCTCAGACATTGCCATATTTATCAAAATAGATAAAGGCATAGCTATTTGCTCACCAAATAACTTTATAACAAGCGCACTCAAATTGTCATGACTTGTACTTTTCTTAGGTTGAAGTGACTTTATTATTTCCCTGACCTCAGTTGCATCGGTTGGGCTCATGAACATACAATTTGAGTTATGTTTAGGTCAATTTTGAAGATAAGATGTAAAAAGGCGAAGAGGCGAAGAGGCGAAGAGGCGAAGAGGCGAAGAGGCGAAGAAGCGAAGAAGCGAAGAAGCGAAGAAGCGAAGAAGCGAAGAAGCGAAGAAGCGAAGAAGCGAAGAAGCGAAGAAGCGAAGAAGCGAAGAAGCGAAGAAGCGAAGAAGCGAAGAAGCGAAGAAGCGAAGAAGCGAAGAAGCGAAGAAGCGAAGAAGCGAAGAAGCGAAGAAGCGAAGAAGCGAAGAAGCGAAGAAGCGAAGAAGCGAAGAAGCGAAGAAGCGAAGAAGCGAAGAAGCGAAGAAGCGAAGAAGCGAAGAAGCGAAGAAGCGAAGAAGCGAAGAAGCGAAGAAGCGAAGAAGCGAAGAAGCGAAGAAGCGAAGAAGCGAAGAAGCGAAGAAGCGAAGAAGCGAAGAAGCGAAGAAGCGAAGAAGCGAAGAAGCGAAGAAGCGAAGAAGCGAAGAAGCGAAGAAGCGAAGAAGCGAAGAAGCGAAGAAGCGAAGAAGCGAAGAAGCGAAGAAGCGAAGAAGCGAAGAAGCGAAGAAGCGAAGAAGCGAAGAAGCGAAGAAGCGAAGAAGCGAAGAAGCGAAGAAGCGAAGAAGCGAAGAAGCGAAGAAGCGAAGAAGCGAAGAAGCGAAGAAGCGAAGAAGCGAAGAAGCGAAGAAGCGAGGAAGCGAGGAAGCGAGGAAGCGTGGAAGCGTGGAAGCGAGGAAGCGTGGAAGCGAGGAAGCGTTTTATATGTAGAACCCCACAAGATGATTCCACATGTCAAGTAAGGGTAAACTAAAGTGTAATAAATTGTTTTAAGGGCGGACACTGGAAGGTAGCTGTTAACTTATTTGATTACATATAAAGTAATGGTTAATTTCTTTTTGCATTTGTTGATGTGTTCGTGCCAATCAAGTTTTTCATCAATATGAAGATCTAGAAATTGTGCACACTTAATTCGCAGGATGACTGTATTATACATTGTTAAAATGTTTCCTTCATTCTCAGGACGAGGGGATCAACAGAATAACATGCATTTCGTTTTGGAAATATTTAGAGATAATTTATTTGCACGAAACCAGTCAGCTAATATTTGAAGTTCCTTGTTCATATCTTCGTATATATTAGTAACTTGTTTTCATGTCTAGTATATTATAGTGTATAGTATAGACCCCTCCGGGACGCCGTATGTGATGTCCCGTTGAAGCGAATCGCTATTATTATATTTAACATATTGTTTCCGATTTGACAGATAACTTTTAAACCATTTGAGAGGAGTACCCCTTATTCCATAAAATTCAAGTTTATATAATAAGATTTGGTGATCAATTGTATCGAATGCTTTTCTTAAATCTAAGAAAACACTAAGGACGGAGTCTTTATTTTCCAAAGCTTTTATAACATCACTAGTATGTGAAGTTATTGCATTTATTGTTGAATGTATTTCACGAAAACCATGTTGGTTATTATTTAATATTTTATTAGTTTGAATAAAATGAAGAGTCCTTTTATATACAACTAATCCCAGTATTTTAGAAACTGAAGTTAACAATGATATAGGTCTGTAATTGGAAATGTCGTCTTTAGAGTTTGACTTATGGACAGGTATAATTTTCGCAATTTTCAAACTATCTGGTACTGTTTCCTCAGACATTGCCATATTTATCAAAATAGATAAAGGCATAGCTATTTGCTCACCAAATAACTTTATAACAAGCGCACTCAAATTGTCATGACTTGTACTTTTCTTAGGTTGAAGTGACTTTATTATTTCCCTGACCTCAGTTGCATCGGTTGGGCTCATGAACATACAATTTGAGTTATGTTTAGGTCAATTTTGAAGATAAGATGTAAAAAGGCGAAGAGGCGAAGAGGCGAAGAGGCGAAGAGGCGAAGAGGCGAAGAAGCGAAGAAGCGAAGAAGCGAAGAAGCGAAGAAGCGAAGAAGCGAAGAAGCGAAGAAGCGAAGAAGCGAAGAAGCGAAGAAGCGAAGAAGCGAGAATCGAGAAGCGAAGAAGCGAGAAGCGAAGAATCGAGAAGCGAAGAAGCGAAGAAGCGAAGAAGCGAAGAAGCGAAGAAGCGAAGAAGCGAAGAAGCGAAGAAGCGAAGAAGCGAAGAAGCGAAGAAGCGAAGAAGCGAAGAAGCGAAGAAGCGAAGAAGCGAAGAAGCGAAGAAGCGAAGAAGCGAAGAAGCGAAGAAGCGAAGAAGCGAAGAAGCGAAGAAGCGAAGAAGCGAAGAAGCGAAGAAGCGAAGAAGCGAAGAAGCGAAGAAGCGAAGAAGCGAAGAAGCGAAGAAGCGAAGAAGCGAAGAAGCGAAGAAGCGAAGAAGCGAAGAAGCGAAGAAGCGAAGAAGCGAAGAAGCGAAGAAGCGAAGAAGCGAAGAAGCGAAGAAGCGAAGAAGCGAAGAAGCGAAGAAGCGAAGAAGCGAAGAAGCGAAGAAGCGAAGAAGCGAAGAAGCGAAGAAGCGAAGAAGCGAAGAAGCGAAGAAGCGAAGAAGCGAAGAAGCGAAGAAGCGAAGAAGCGAAGAAGCGAAGAAGCGAAGAAGCGAAGAAGCGAAGAAGCGAAGAAGCGAAGAAGCGAAGAAGCGAAGAAGCGAAGAAGCGAAGAAGCGAAGAAGCGAAGAAGCGAAGAAGCGAAGAAGCGAAGAAGCGAAGAAGCGAAGAAGCGAAGAAGCGAAGAAGCGAAGAAGCGAAGAAGCGAAGAAGCGAAGAAGCGAAGAAGCGAAGAAGCGAAGAAGCGAAGAAGCGAAGAAGCGAAGAAGCGAAGAAGCGAAGAAGCGAAGAAGCGAAGAAGCGAAGAAGCGAAGAAGCGAAGAAGCGAAGAAGCGAAGAAGCGAAGAAGCGAAGAAGCGAAGAAGCGAAGAAGCGAAGAAGCGAAGAAGCGAAGAAGCGAAGAAGCGAAGAAGCGAAGAAGCGAAGAAGCGAAGAAGCGAAGAAGCGAAGAAGCGAAGAAGCGAAGAAGCGAAGAAGCGAAGAAGCGAAGAAGCGAAGAAGCGAAGAAGCGAAGAAGCGAAGAAGCGAAGAAGCGAAGAAGCGAAGAAGCGAAGAAGCGAAGAAGCGAAGAAGCGAAGAAGCGAAGAAGCGAAGAAGCGAAGAAGCGAAGAAGCGAAGAAGCGAAGAAGCGAAGAAGCGAAGAAGCGAAGAAGCGAAGAAGCGAAGAAGCGAAGAAGCGAAGAAGCGAAGAAGCGAAGAAGCGAAGAAGCGAAGAAGCGAAGAAGCGAAGAAGCGAAGAAGCGAAGAAGCGAAGAAGCGAAGAAGCGAAGAAGCGAAGAAGCGAAGAAGCGAAGAAGCGAAGAAGCGAAGAAGCGAAGAAGCGAAGAAGCGAAGAAGCGAAGAAGCGAAGAAGCGAAGAAGCGAAGAAGCGAAGAAGCGAAGAAGCGAAGAAGCGAAGAAGCGAAGAAGCGAAGAAGCGAAGAAGCGAAGAAGCGAAGAAGCGAAGAAGCGAAGAAGCGAAGAAGCGAAGAAGCGAAGAAGCGAAGAAGCGAAGAAGCGAAGAAGCGAAGAAGCGAAGAAGCGAAGAAGCGAAGAAGCGAAGAAGCGAAGAAGCGAAGAAGCGAAGAAGCGAAGAAGCGAAGAAGCGAAGAAGCGAAGAAGCGAAGAAGCGAAGAAGCGAAGAAGCGAAGAAGCGAAGAAGCGAAGAAGCGAAGAAGCGAAGAAGCGAAGAAGCGAAGAAGCGAAGAAGCGAAGAAGCGAAGAAGCGAAGAAGCGAAGAAGCGAAGAAGCGAAGAAGCGAAGAAGCGAAGAAGCGAAGAAGCGAAGAAGCGAAGAAGCGAAGAAGCGAAGAAGCGAAGAAGCGAAGAAGCGAAGAAGCGAAGAAGCGAAGAAGCGAAGAAGCGAAGAAGCGAAGAAGCGAAGAAGCGAAGAAGCGAAGAAGCGAAGAAGCGAAGAAGCGAAGAAGCGAAGAAGCGAAGAAGCGAAGAAGCGAAGAAGCGAAGAAGCGAAGAAGCGAAGAAGCGAAGAAGCGAAGAAGCGAAGAAGCGAAGAAGCGAAGAAGCGAAGAAGCGAAGAAGCGAAGAAGCGAAGAAGCGAAGAAGCGAAGAAGCGAAGAAGCGAAGAAGCGAAGAAGCGAAGAAGCGAAGAAGCGAAGAAGCGAAGAAGCGAAGAAGCGAAGAAGCGAAGAAGCGAAGAAGCGAAGAAGCGAAGAAGCGAAGAAGCGAAGAAGCGAAGAAGCGAAGAAGCGAAGAAGCGAAGAAGCGAAGAAGCGAAGAAGCGAAGAAGCGACGAAGCGAGGAAGCGAGGAAGCGTGGAAGCGTGGAAGCGTGGAAGCGAGGAAGCGTGGAAGCGAGGAAGCGTTTTATATGTAGAACCCCACAAGATGATTCCACATGTCAAGTAAGGGTAAACTAAAGTGTAATAAATTGTTTTAAGGGCGGACACTGGAAGGTAGCTGTTAACTTATTTGATTACATATAAAGTAATGGTTAATTTCTTTTTGCATTTGTTGATGTGTTCGTGCCAATCAAGTTTTTCATCAATATGAAGATCTAGAAATTGTGCACACTTAATTCGCAGGATGACTGTATTATACATTGTTAAAATGTTTCCTTCATTCTCAGGACGAGGGGATCAACAGAATAACATGCATTTCGTTTTGGAAATATTTAGAGATAATTTATTTGCACGAAACCAGTCAGCTAATATTTGAAGTTCCTTGTTCATATCTTCGTATATATTAGTAACTTGTTTTCATGTCTAGTATATTATAGTGTATAGTATAGACCCCTCCGGGACGCCGTATGTGATGTCCCGTTGAAGCGAATCGCTATTATTATATTTAACATATTGTTTCCGATTTGACAGATAACTTTTAAACCATTTGAGAGGAGTACCCCTTATTCCATAAAATTCAAGTTTATATAATAAGATTTGGTGATCAATTGTATCGAATGCTTTTCTTAAATCTAAGAAAACACTAAGGACGGAGTCTTTATTTTCCAAAGCTTTTATAACATCACTAGTATGTGAAGTTATTGCATTTATTGTTGAATGTATTTCACGAAAACCATGTTGGTTATTATTTAATATTTTATTAGTTTGAATAAAATGAAGAGTCCTTTTATATACAACTAATCCCAGTATTTTAGAAACTGAAGTTAACAATGATATAGGTCTGTAATTGGAAATGTCGTCTTTAGAGTTTGACTTATGGACAGGTATAATTTTCGCAATTTTCAAACTATCTGGTACTGTTTCCTCAGACATTGCCATATTTATCAAAATAGATAAAGGCATAGCTATTTGCTCACCAAATAACTTTATAACAAGCGCACTCAAATTGTCATGACTTGTACTTTTCTTAGGTTGAAGTGACTTTATTATTTCCCTGACCTCAGTTGCATCGGTTGGGCTCATGAACATACAATTTGAGTTATGTTTAGGTCAATTTTGAAGATAAGATGTAAAAAGGTGAAGAGGCGAAGAGGCGAAGAGGCGAAGAGGCGAAGAGGCGAAGAAGCGAAGAAGCGAAGAAGCGAAGAAGCGAAGAAGCGAAGAAGCGAAGAAGCGAAGAAGCGAAGAAGCGAAGAAGCGAAGAAGCGAAGAAGCGAAGAAGCGAAGAAGCGAGAATCGAGAAGCGAAGAAGCGAGAAGCGAAGAAGCGAAGAAGCGAAGAAGCGAAGAAGCGAAGAAGCGAAGAAGCGAAGAAGCGAAGAAGCGAAGAAGCGAAGAAGCGAAGAAGCGAAGAAGCGAAGAAGCGAAGAAGCGAAGAAGCGAAGAAGCGAAGAAGCGAAGAAGCGAAGAAGCGAAGAAGCGAAGAAGCGAAGAAGCGAAGAAGCGAAGAAGCGAAGAAGCGAAGAAGCGAAGAAGCGAAGAAGCGAAGAAGCGAAGAAGCGAAGAAGCGAAGAAGCGAAGAAGCGAAGAAGCGAAGAAGCGAAGAAGCGAAGAAGCGAAGAAGCGAAGAAGCGAAGAAGCGAAGAAGCGAAGAAGCGAAGAAGCGAAGAAGCGAAGAAGCGAAGAAGCGAAGAAGCGAAGAAGCGAAGAAGCGAAGAAGCGAAGAAGCGAAGAAGCGAAGAAGCGAAGAAGCGAAGAAGCGAAGAAGCGAAGAAGCGAAGAAGCGAAGAAGCGAAGAAGCGAAGAAGCGAAGAAGCGAAGAAGCGAAGAAGCGAAGAAGCGAAGAAGCGAAGAAGCGAAGAAGCGAAGAAGCGAAGAAGCGAAGAAGCGAAGAAGCGAAGAAGCGAAGAAGCGAAGAAGCGAAGAAGCGAAGAAGCGAAGAAGCGAAGAAGCGAAGAAGCGAAGAAGCGAAGAAGCGAAGAAGCGAAGAAGCGAAGAAGCGAAGAAGCGAAGAAGCGAAGAAGCGAAGAAGCGAAGAAGCGAAGAAGCGAAGAAGCGAAGAAGCGAAGAAGCGAAGAAGCGAAGAAGCGAAGAAGCGAAGAAGCGAAGAAGCGAAGAAGCGAAGAAGCGAAGAAGCGAAGAAGCGAAGAAGCGAAGAAGCGAAGAAGCGAAGAAGCGAAGAAGCGAAGAAGCGAAGAAGCGAAGAAGCGAAGAAGCGAAGAAGCGAAGAAGCGAAGAAGCGAAGAAGCGAAGAAGCGAAGAAGCGAAGAAGCGAAGAAGCGAAGAAGCGAAGAAGCGAAGAAGCGAAGAAGCGAAGAAGCGAAGAAGCGAAGAAGCGAAGAAGCGAAGAAGCGAAGAAGCGAAGAAGCGAAGAAGCGAAGAAGCGAAGAAGCGAAGAAGCGAAGAAGCGAAGAAGCGAAGAAGCGAAGAAGCGAAGAAGCGAAGAAGCGAAGAAGCGAAGAAGCGAAGAAGCGAAGAAGCGAAGAAGCGAAGAAGCGAAGAAGCGAAGAAGCGAAGAAGCGAAGAAGCGAAGAAGCGAAGAAGCGAAGAAGCGAAGAAGCGAAGAAGCGAAGAAGCGAAGAAGCGAAGAAGCGAAGAAGCGAAGAAGCGAAGAAGCGAAGAAGCGAAGAAGCGAAGAAGCGAAGAAGCGAAGAAGCGAAGAAGCGAAGAAGCGAAGAAGCGAAGAAGCGAAGAAGCGAAGAAGCGAAGAAGCGAAGAAGCGAAGAAGCGAAGAAGCGAAGAAGCGAAGAAGCGAAGAAGCGAAGAAGCGAAGAAGCGAAGAAGCGAAGAAGCGAAGAAGCGAAGAAGCGAAGAAGCGAAGAAGCGAAGAAGCGAAGAAGCGAAGAAGCGAAGAAGCGAAGAAGCGAAGAAGCGAAGAAGCGAAGAAGCGAAGAAGCGAAGAAGCGAAGAAGCGAAGAAGCGAAGAAGCGAAGAAGCGAAGAAGCGAAGAAGCGAAGAAGCGAAGAAGCGAAGAAGCGAAGAAGCGAAGAAGCGAAGAAGCGAAGAAGCGAAGAAGCGAAGAAGCGAAGAAGCGAAGAAGCGAAGAAGCGAAGAAGCGAAGAAGCGAAGAAGCGAAGAAGCGAAGAAGCGAAGAAGCGAAGAAGCGAAGAAGCGAAGAAGCGAAGAAGCGAAGAAGCGAAGAAGCGAAGAAGCGAAGAAGCGAAGAAGCGAAGAAGCGAAGAAGCGAAGAAGCGAAGAAGCGAAGAAGCGAAGAAGCGAAGAAGCGAAGAAGCGAAGAAGCGAAGAAGCGAAGAAGCGAAGAAGCGAAGAAGCGAAGAAGCGAAGAAGCGAAGAAGCGAAGAAGCGAAGAAGCGAAGAAGCGAAGAAGCGAAGAAGCGAAGAAGCGAAGAAGCGAAGAAGCGAAGAAGCGAAGAAGCGAAGAAGCGAAGAAGCGAAGAAGCGAAGAAGCGAAGAAGCGAAGAAGCGAAGAAGCGAAGAAGCGAGGAAGCGAGGAAGCGAGGAAGCGAGGAAGCGAGGAAGCGAGGAAGCGAGGAAGCGAGGAAGCGAGGAAGCGAGGAAGCGAGGAAGCGAGGAAGCGAGGAAGCGTGGAAGCGTGGAAGCGAGGAAGCGTGGAAGCGAGGAAGCGTTTTATATGTAGAACCCCACAAGATGATTCCACGTGTCAAGTAAGGGTAAACTAAAGTGTAATAAATTGTTTTAAGGGCGGACACTGGAAGGTAGCTGTTAACTTATTTGATTACATATAAAGTAATGGTTAATTTCTTTTTGCATTTGTTGATGTGTTCGTGCCAATCAAGTTTTTCATCAATATGAAGATCTAGAAATTGTGCACACTTAATTCGCAGGATGACTGTATTATACATTGTTAAAATGTTTCCTTCATTCTCAGGACGAGGGGATCAACAGAATAACATGCATTTCGTTTTGGAAATATTTAGAGATAATTTATTTGCACGAAACCAGTCAGCTAATATTTGAAGTTCCTTGTTCATATCTTCGTATATATTAGTAACTTGTTTTCATGTCTAGTATATTATAGTGTATAGTATAGACCCCTCCGGGACGCCGTATGTGATGTCCCGTTGAAGCGAATCGCTATTATTATATTTAACATATTGTTTCCGATTTGACAGATAACTTTTAAACCATTTGAGAGGAGTACCCCTTATTCCATAAAATTCAAGTTTATATAATAAGATTTGGTGATCAATTGTATCGAATGCTTTTCTTAAATCTAAGAAAACACTAAGGACGGAGTCTTTATTTTCCAAAGCTTTTAAGCTTTTATAACATCACTAGTATGTGAAGTTATTGCATTTATTGTTGAATGTATTTCACGAAAACCATGTTGGTTATTATTTAATATTTTATTAGTTTGAATAAAATGAAGAGTCCTTTTATATACAACTAATCCCAGTATTTTAGAAACTGAAGTTAACAATGATATAGGTCTGTAATTGGAAATGTCGTCTTTAGAGTTTGACTTATGGACAGGTATAATTTTCGCAATTTTCAAACTATCTGGTACTGTTTCCTCAGACATTGCCATATTTATCAAAATAGATAAAGGCATAGCTATTTGCTCACCAAATAACTTTATAACAAGCGCACTCAAATTGTCATGACTTGTACTTTTCTTAGGTTGAAGTGACTTTATTATTTCCCTGACCTCAGTTGCATCGGTTGGGCTCATGAACATACAATTTGAGTTATGTTTAGGTCAATTTGAAGATAAGATGTAAAAAGGCGAAGAGGCGAAGAGGCGAAGAGGCGAAGAGGCGAAGAGGCGAAGAGGCGAAGATGCGAAGAAGCGAAGAAGCGAAGAAGCGAAGAAGCGAAGAAGCGAAGAAGCGAAGAAGCGAAGAGGAAGAAGCGAAGAAGCGAAGAAGCGAAGAAGCGAAGAAGCGAAGAAGCGAAGAAGCGAAGAAGCGAAGAAGCGAGAATCGAGAAGCGAAGAAGCGAAGAAGCGAAGAAGCGAAGAAGCGAAGAAGCGAAGAAGCGAAGAAGCGAAGAAGCGAAGAAGCGAAGAAGCGAAGAAGCGAAGAAGCGAAGAAGCGAAGAAGCGAAGAAGCGAAGAAGCGAAGAAGCGAAGAAGCGAAGAAGCGAAGAAGCGAAGAAGCGAAGAAGCGAAGAAGCGAAGAAGCGAAGAAGCGAAGAAGCGAAGAAGCGAAGAAGCGAAGAAGCGAAGAAGCGAAGAAGCGAAGAAGCGAAGAAGCGAGGAAGCGAGGATGCGAGGAAGCGAGGAAGCGAGGAAGCGAGGAAGCGTGGAAGCGTGGAAGCGAGGAAGCGTGGAAGCGAGGAAGCGTTTTATATGTAGAACCCCACAAGATGATTCCACATGTCAAGTAAGGGTAAACTAAAGTGTAATAAATTGTTTTAAGGGCGGACACTGGAAGGTAGCTGTTAACTTATTTGATTACATATAAAGTAATGGTTAATTTCTTTTTGCATTTGTTGATGTGTTCGTGCCAATCAAGTTTTTCATCAATATGAAGATCTAGAAATTGTGCACACTTAATTCGCAGGATGACTGTATTATACATTGTTAAAATGTTTCCTTCATTCTCAGGACGAGGGGATCAACAGAATAACATGCATTTCGTTTTGGAAATATTTAGAGATAATTTATTTGCACGAAACCAGTCAGCTAATATTTGAAGTTCCTTGTTCATATCTTCGTATATATTAGTAACTTGTTTTCATGTCTAGTATATTATAGTGTATAGTATAGACCCCTCCGGGACGCCGTATGTGATGTCCCGTTGAAGCGAATCGCTATTATTATATTTAACATATTGTTTCCGATTTGACAGATAACTTTTAAACCATTTGAGAGGAGTACCCCTTATTCCATAAAATTCAAGTTTATATAATAAGATTTGGTGATCAATTGTATCGAATGCTTTTCTTAAATCTAAGAAAACACTAAGGACGGAGTCTTTATTTTCCAAAGCTTTTATAAC